>JANAVB010034617.1:4204060-4456560 GCA_029216955.1 Iris pallida | reverse complement strand
AATAAATTACAATATGCATTTCACATAAATAATAGTTACATTAAAAACATTATACCTGCATTTAGAGTTCCAGTTTGCAAATAATAGACCCGGAGCAACCCTCCGTAGAATTCCCTGGGTTCGTCCACCCCTTCGGTGGAACACTCAACACTGGTAAACCGATATAGAGACAAATAATAATAATGTGCTACCAATAATCAAATAAATAGAATCGAACGATCAGAAAGACAATAAATAGCCGGGTGGATACAAATCCACTACCAAACGGCTATAAAAAGTGTGTCTGATAATATTCAACCTAACATAACAAAATAATCATACCTGAGATAAAATAAATACATAAAGATCCAAAAATGGGTCACCAACAAATACATAAAGAGCCAACAATGGGTCACCAACACAACAAATAAAAACAAGTCCAATAAAGGACTATGCCTGGTCAGGATGAGGAAGGAGAGGAGGAGGAAGGGGCAGTGCCTGCACCTGGGACACCAAGAACCTATACTGCTTCGGGGTCAGTATTATTGGTGATGACCCATCAGTAGGAGGAAGAGGAGGCAGTGGAGCCGTTGCAGTCAGTGTGGATGCCAAAGCACGACCAGAAAGTGTCCGCTCCATGGCCAATAGCCTGGAGTTGGTAGAATCCATAACAGCCGCCAGCCTCGAAACCTGATCACCAATGGCCGCCTACGTCCCGTGTAATGCATGAACAGCAAGATCCGTCCTCTCCTGCACCGCCTGAACGGCAAGATCCTTCCTCTCGTCCGTCTCCCTAATGGTGTGCTCGAGCATATCAAATCGTGCGGTGAGGGTCACATCATCCGTCTGCGGCTGAGACTGGGGATGCTCCTCCATCCACCGTAACAGTTTGTCACGCAGCTCAGTAAGCTGGCGTCAGAGTTCTCCCACTCGGATTGACTCCTCTGAGGGCTGTAGGAAATGAATACTGGAAGAGGAGGCTCTGGATGACTGCGTCGCCATAAAAGAGTCATAGGATATCGTATCGTAGTACGTACCCCTCTGAAGACCACCAACGATGGTCATCCAGAGCTCGTCGTCCGAGTCAGAGGGGGCTGCGATGAATTACAAGCCCCTCCCTCCGCAGATGCACTAGGAAACTCACGCTCTAGCCTAAGATACTCATCCTAGAAAAGTACGTATCTCGATAAGCATAATATTTACTACCGACCTAGTTGTTCCACGTCTATGGATATATTTGCATATTTATTAAGTTATATTAAAGTTAGTGACACGTAAAGTAATACTTACATAGCTCTTCGTGGTCCGATCATCGATGAGATTTATGTCCTTCTCAATGATCCGATTGAGAAGAAAGGAAGTAGGAAAGCTCACTCTATACACTCTATGATACTATAAATACTACTAGTATACTCACTCTATACATTCTTACTTATGCAAGCATTTTGAGGCAATTAACGTTACACTAGATTTTTAAAAAATCTATAACTCTGATAGGCCCAAAAGACTTGGCATAAGTAAATTATTTTCTATAGAAGGGCTCAAAATACTGTACCAATCATACCTACACTTCTAGGATACTCTATACACTGTAGGTACTAGGATACTTCTGTAGTGCCCCGTCCCGCTCAATCAATCGGAGGAATCGAAATGCCAACGGCGTTCGGACTTAGCCATGCAACCAAGACTCGAAGACATCGCTCGGTCGAGGCAACCCCTCGCTCAGGTGGATGGCTTTGGTGAACTTGCCTCAGCTTGGCCTTCACACCAATAAAATGAAAGTTTTCAAATGCATAAGTAGGCTTGATAATAAAATATACGAATCCACATAGCCAAAGAAATAATCCCAAGTCGGGTCAGATTGAGTTAGAATATGGAAAGGTCCAACTGTCGGCTTAGAGTTACTGTTAAAAAAATGACACTCGTCCCTTCGTCTCGTGGCTTAGGAGAAGGAAGTTGGTTTAAGTTGTCACCAAGATGGGAATTAGCCTAAGTCATAGGTGTCGTACGCATAAATGCTTGATAAAGCATGCACGGTTCCACGATGTATTACTTGGCTTAGCCTTTTCTCTTCCCACAGGTTAAGTTGTAGGCTCGATTGAGTTAGGCTAAGTTATGCTAGGCAATTGAGGGAGTTCTAAGCACTGTCCCATGTTTTCTACGGTTGTCAAAATACTTGGTCCCACGATTCCAAGGCCCATCGTATAAAGTATGACTTGGGCGGTAGTGTCACATAGAACACAGTTGGCTTAAGGCACCATGTCACGGACTTAGTATTTAAGGAACGAGCTACAGTTTAAAGTGAGTTTAGAAAAAGAGCTTTCGATAGGCATTCCTGAGTTGAGTAATAAGGATAGAGCAACAAGGGAGAAGGCTCGCGACCGTGGGTCATCGAGCTATCTCAAATGTTAGAAGCCTTAAGCTTGGTCCTGAAGGGACGTAACATTGGAAGAAGAATGACTGTGTAAGACGTCAGTTCGAGTCAATTCTTGCATGGTCATGGACAACTTGTCGACAAGTAAAAAGTTTTCTCGAGCGGCTATCCGAAGCCACAACACAGACTTGGCCTAGGAGAAAACATGGTATAGTCGTGCATAAGGTTTTAGCACAGGTTAAGCGGAGACTTTCTACGGGGCTCGCTACTCGCGTTGAAAGGACCCCGATTAACAAAGCTATACATCCATGATAGCTTCTTATGCTAGTGACCTCATATAGATGTGTCAGCAAAGGTGGTAATCTGTGTGTGTGCCTTTGGATTGAGTCGAGTTGAATGTGTGTAAAGTTAGAACACAATATTTGGGCCTAAGATTTGGCTTCAACATAGGTGGCGTGCTTCGTCACGAGTTTTGGCATCGGGTTTTAAGTTTTTGGCATTGAGTTGCTCAAGTTGAATTTGAGTCGTCTAGGGTTCAAGTCAGGAATCGCTGCAAGACAAAGTTGGTTAAGCGACACTAAGTTAACAAGTCTCGATTGGGTCAGTTGGTGAACAAAGTAGCAAGGGTCGCGAGGCGGCGATATGTTTAAGTTTCACTGAGATGTGAGGCACGACCTCAATAAGGACTTGTAGCATAATCACATGGAAATGGAGTCTTATCGTATAGTTGCGTCTCCAATTATGGGTCGAAAGACAAGCACGACTTGATAGGTTAACGTTGTTGTTATGAGAAGGGTTTAGAGGCAAAGTATGAGTTGTCATTGTTGTTGTGAGCACGGGATGACCTAAAGACACAAATTAGGCTAAGGCGTCTATCTTTAAACAGATCCTAAGGCAAGAGTAGAAAGACAATCATAAGGACGCTTGTAGTACACCAAGTAAATGAATGCATCAATTTTTTATGGGTGGGCGAGGATCTCACAAAACCAGTACAATTGAGTACTGACACCCACACAGTGTTCATGTGCAGGCACAGGTAGAAGCTCGTGGCACGGAGCTCGCTTGGATGCGTCGAGGCACGGAGTTCCTTGGCAATTCGAGGCGTACGGCCGCATAGAGTCTGAACTTATACGGGAAATAATGTATGGACGTCGCCTATCTGAAGCATCCGCTGGATCAAGACTTGTATTGAGAGATGAGAGAGAGCAAAGTGACTTGTAACGTGAGATGAGTGATTGTAATATTGGCCTCGCGCCGCATGGTAATCTTTGTTTCAATATCAATAAAGAGCCTCTTTCGAATAACTTGTGTTTTGTTCTAAATTTTTGCTGCTAATATTTAATATCTCTGCCTGGGATTTCTCTGCGACGACCCCGTCGCAGCTGCTGTAATCGGCCATTATGGAACCCGCCTTGCACGAGCGTAATCTAGGCTCATACGGCATCACGCCTTTGCGAAGACGATCGCTTCTACGGGAGCGGAGCATGACATAATGGTATCAGAGTACGCCTTTACGTCCTTGGACTATTGATTGAATTCTTTAACTCCGTTGCTTCTGCAAGTTGATATCATTGGTGTGCTCTCTCTCAATTGTCCCACGGGATGTCCATACAATAAGTCTATATAATTTACAAAATATAGAAAAATAGTTATTGATAAGAAACAAAAGATGGTTCACGTAGCACGATTGGCTAAGTCGGGCTGGGCATATACACCAAAGTTGCGTCGACCTTAGAAAAGTCGAGTACAGGATTCGAATTGTTTCGTACGAGAATGATTTGGACTTGATTCAGTAAAGCGGGATAACTATCAATAGGGGTGCTATCGAGCGACAATATCATCGATGCAATATAGATGAGCATGCTTGAAATTCGAGAGAATGGTTCGAACGAAAAATTTGAAGAAGTCAATTTTGATTCGAATGATGGTTTTGAGGATTTGTCGAATGACTTCATTCCTGAGTGGTGTATGCGATAGCTTCAGGGATAACGATCGATCGATTAAGGATGCGGGGTATCAATGAGTCTATTAGCAAGCGCCGTATTATGCAAAGCCGTAGCTTGAGTATTATTGAATAATTTCTAGTCTTGAAGATAAGGACGAATCGATTCAAACAAATTTGAAATAACGCGCACAGGATAGGGATTGCGCGAGTATGAAATGCAAAATGATTGAGTAGGTGAAATCGAATCGAGGAAAAGTTAGTGTGTACGAATGGATAACTTGATTAAGAAAATTTATTCGGATCTTATACGAAAAGTTAGCACGACGGAAAGATAGTGTGTATGAAAAGTTTGATTCGAATGTTTGAAAATGACTCTGAGGATTGGAATGGATGTTGCTCGATAATTTGAGTTAGCAAAGAATGATGTGATTTAAAGAAAAGTGTTGCTCGATGACTTAAGATAGACGGATGAACAATACGTGAATTTGGGTTTAAGGAAATTGATGTTGTAAATGATTCGAGAGATAATGATCGAATGTTGATCTTGAGTATCGAGGAGATTATCCAGTCAGACGCTAGCATCAGCCGTACGACTCAGAATTCATTGCAAATGAAGATCATCAGGTTATGTATATCGTCGATGGTATCGAGGCATATCAAATATCGATATGCGATAACTCAGGGGTACTCGGACTCGGCGAATGACGATCGTGCAAATATTATTATTCTGATTGATGGTATATTTAGGATTTTAATTGAAATGAATATTGGGATGAAAACAGAAATGTCTTGATGGTTACGTTGATAACCACAACGTCGACGATCTTGTTTTGCATGAGCATAACTCCAGTCTCGTACATGTGTCACATAGAATTTGGGACGATCGTTCCGCATGAGCGCTGACATGGTGATTCATGTTATAGGAATGATCGAACTCAGAAAATCAGAACAAAGTAATTTGGATTGCTTTGACTTGTGGTTTGAAGCGAAGATAAATTCGAGGATTAATCGAACTTGTGAATGACGAGTGAATAAAACCTGAGGATTGAGTAGGTCCAATTTGCGTGTCCAGAATGAACTAGTCTAGACTCAAACAAAAGTTATGCCCTGATAAGAATGATTATTCCGTAGGAGCGTTGCATGGTGATTTCATGCCCACTGTAGATAATCGAACTCGCATGAGATCGGGGCCTGGCATATTATTAAGTCAGACGATCTTCTGATCGATTACGTGAATTAGAATAAATGACTTAGGGAGTGTGAAAAGTGAACTATGGTTTAGCGATGAATTGTCATGCCCCGATTCGGGGAATCTTTCGTCCTCGCTTCGATTCGTGCCGGATTGTTCATTCTCGCTAAGGCTTGATGACGTACAAGTCTGGTGTTGCACTTGCACAAGGCAAGAACGTGCACTTTATGTCATTTAGAAATATTTTTGAAACCCAGCCACATTTCAAAAACATTGAGGACACAATATAGGAAGAAGAAATACTCATTTTATTGATAATTGTAGTCAGAATACAACTTTTTTCGATAATATTTGAAATGCCATCTTGGCTACATTGATTCATAAAAAGAAGTACAACTGATAGGATGCCATGAAATAACTTCCCGTTCCATACATCATGTCCCTTTAGTACTTTGAAATATAAGTAGCTATCTTTGAAAACTCCGCAATACTTTGTGCGTCTTTGGGGAAAACAACTTGAAAGTAGTAGCAATTCAGAAAGCCTTAGTTCGGTCGTACGCCTGAGCCTTCTTTAGTACTTATGGAGGAGGGGTCAGCACATTATAACAATGCGCTGGTGAGTTCCGTTGGCCCACTCAGCTAAACCAATATTTTATTAATGACAAGCATTTTAAAGATATAAACTTATTAGAAACAGGCAACATTTAGAGTGAATCACAATTAAGACAACATGAAATTTTATAAAACCGTGTTTACTTTACCATTGGCCGAATCCAGCTTTCCTGCATAAGATACAGGATAATACTAATATACTTACCGCCCCTGCATAAGTCGTTGATTACCATACATCCTTACAATATGACCATTGGTGTTAGTGCATACTGTCCGATTCCGTAAAACTTTCTCTTTCCTGTCCAAAATTTGGACAAGCTCTTCAGTATTGGATAGGTCAACGCTCAGCTGCAACTGATCGAAGTTCACTACGTGACTTAGATTATGTACGTACTTTCGTAGTTGGGATACATGGAAGACATCGTACGTATCAGCCAGAGCCGGAGGTAGTGCAAGTCGATAAGACACTGAGGCTACCTTCTACAAAATCTCGAAGGGTCTAACAAATCTCGGGCTCAGCTTTCCTTTTATCCCAAACTGCATCACACCTCGCATGGTGTGACCATCAAGAAGACATGATCGTCCATCGTGAATTCCAAAGGTCGTCGATGTACATCCGCATAACTCTTCTGTCGACTTTTAGCAACTCTATGTCTTTTTCGAATCAAGTGGACCCTCTCGACGGCCTGTTCCACAAGTTCTGGTCCGAGCACTTGCCCTTCGCCGACTTCATCCCAGCAAATTGACGATCGATATTTCCGTCCATATAAAGCTTCTAACGGGGCCATTTGGATACTTACCTGATAACTGTTGTTATAGGCAAATTTTGCTAATGCGAGATGTGTGTTCCAATTTGTCTTCGAATCAAGCACGCATAATCTCAACATATCTTCAAGAATCTAATTTACTCTCTCTGTCTGACCATCAGTCTGCGGATGGTATGCTGTACTAAAATTTAACTTTTGCCTAATACTGAGTGCAGACTTATCCAAAATTGTGACAAGAATCGCCCGTCTCTATCTGACACTATAGAAGCTGGCACCCCGTATAATCGGATAATTTCATTTATGTAGATCTGAGCCAACCGTTCTATGCCCCACGTAACTTTTATTGGAATGAAATGAGTCGATTTGGTCAATCTATCCATGATCATCCAAATCGAATCATTCCCCTTCTGAGTTCTTGGCAAGCCAACTATAAAGTCCATACAGATATTATTCCATTTCTACTGCGGGATAGCCTAAATTTGTAGTTCTTCGCCAGGCCGTTGGTGTTCGGCCTTCACACGCTGACAAGCCATACATTGTGACACAAATAGAGCCACATCCTTCTTCATACCAAGCCACCAAAATGTTGAGCGCAGATCCTTGTATATTTTTGTGCTTCCCAGATGGAAGGAATACTTCACGAAATGAGCCTCGGTCAGTATTTCCTTTCTGAGCTCATCATCCTTAGGAGCGCACAATCTTCTTTGGACACGAATAGTGTCATCTTCAACAGTAAATTCGGACGCCTTTCCTGCTAGAATCAACTTGCGTATCTTCTGCAGAAACGGATCATCCTTCTGAGCAATCTTAATCCTTCCCTGGATACTCGGCTCAAGCTGCAACTGAGCCAACTGTACATTCTGTGGACGGATCCTGAATTCGATGCCCATCTCTTCAAGATCTCGTAGTACCTCTTTTACCACTGCTAGTGACCCAACGAATTTTTGACTCAAGGCATCAGCTACCACGTTCCCTTTATCCGACGTATAGGAAATTGTCAAGTCATAGTCCTTGATCAACTCTAACCAACGCCGCTGCCTCAAATTCAATTCCTTCTGCGTGAATATGTACTTCAGGCTTTTGTGATCCGTAAAGATCTCGCAGGACACACCATGGAGATAGTGTCGCCACAATTTCAATGCAAACACATTCGTCGCCAGTTCTAAGTCATGAGTTGGGTAATTCTTCTCATTCAGTTTGAGTTGTCTCGACGCATATGCAATTGTCTTCCCACGTTGCATGAGAACGCATCCCAAACCAAGTCCCGATGCGTCACTGTAGATCTAAAATCCCTCAGAGCCGTCTGGAAGTGCTAAAATTGGAGCCGTGACGAACCGTTGATTGAGTTCTTGAAAACTACTCTCACAGTCGTTAGTCCACTTAAATATGAATTTCTTATGAGTGAGGCGAGGCAAAGGCGAAGCGATTCTTGAAAAGTCTTTCACAAACCTACGGTAGTACCCGGTTAAACCAAGGAAACTCCGTATCTCACTAGCTGATGCAGGTTGTTTCCAGTCTACAACTGCCTCAATCTTCTTTGGGTCAACGACAACACCTTCTGTCGAGACAACGTGCCCTAGGAAGGACACACTGTTCATCCAAAATTCGTACTTGCTTAGTTTTGCATACAGCTAATTATCTCACAGCGTCTGAAGTACTTCTCTCAAGTGCCCGACATGAGTCTCTTTGTCCCTTGAGTAGATCAAGATGTCATCGATTAATACAACAACAAACTTGTCTTAGAATGGTCGAAAAACTCTATTTATTAGATCCATAAAGGCTGCTAGAGCATTAGTCAAACCGAATGGCATGACCAAAAACTCATAGTGTTCGTATCTCGTATGGAATGCTGAATTAGTGACATCTTCGGGTCTAATCTTCAACTGATGGTATCCAGAACGAAGATCGATTTTTAAAAACACGGTCGCCCCTTGTAGCTGATCGAACAGATCATCTATCCTTGGCAATGGATACTTGTTACGGATGGTCGCCTTATTCAGTTCTCTGTAATCGATGCATAGCCGCATCGTCCCATTCTTCTTCTTTACAAATAGTACTGGAGCTTCACATGGAGATACACTTGGGCGAATGTATCCTCGGTCTAGAAATTCTTGTAGCTGCACCTTTAGTTCCTTTACTTCTGCCGAAGCCATCCAGTACGGTACCTTTGATATCGGGCAAGTATCCTGGAATGTATCAATTGTGAATTCAATTTCTCTATCCGGCGGCATTCCAGGTACCTCGTCCGAAAACACATCAGGGAACTCTGCCATAATTTTGGCTGATTCGAGCCTACACTCTTCATTCGAGTGTCTTGAACAGAAGCGAGAAATCCTTCACACCATGAGTACAACATGTGCCTTGATGTAACTGCCGATATTACCATGGGTCCTTGGAACGCCGAGCCGCATGAGTAAGAGAACTCCATTTCTCCGGGTAGGCGAAACACAACTCTCTTATCTGTACGGTCGATTGTTGCATGATAGGCGCTGAGCCAGTCTCCCAATATGATATTGTACTCTTTGATGTCGAGTATAATTGTATCCAGATATAAACTCTTGCCTCCAATTTTAATGTAGCCGTCCCTGCAAATCAAAGTTGCAGGCATATCTACTCCCGAAGGAGTGCTAGCACACAAAGTTGTCTTTAGTAGAGTCATACAAAATTTATTTTCTGCTGCAAAATCAGACGAGGTAAAGCAATGAGTAGCACCAGAATCAAAAAGTACTCTTGCAGGTGTGCCTTTGTATAGCAATATACCTGTTATTACATTCTCTATAGTCTGGGCCTCTGCTTGAGTCAAAGCATAAACCCTAGCTTGCGCACCTTGTTGTTAATTCGGTGCACTCCCGGTTGGAGTTGGTAAGGCTGGTGGCGCTTGGCCACGATTTTGGTTGTTATATTGGCCCCGATTCTGATTGTTGTTGTGTCCACGATACTGATTGTTGTTATGTCTACGAGGAGGATACTGATTCCTTCCCCTGCCTCCGCATTCAGCTGCCTTATGGCCCATACCACCACATTTGTAACACCTCGTACGACACTCTTCAGTACGGTGTCCCACTCGACTGCATTTATTGTAACATGGCAAATGCTGCTGAGGTCCCCTGTTATCCCCTGTGTTATGACGCTTAGGTGTGTCATTTCTTCCCGCTGACCAAGGTCGTTTCTGGTTATTGCCTTGGTGGTTTTGTGTTGTTTTGCGACTAGCGGGCAGATGAAATCTCTCCATCTCGAGAGCAGTTTCGTACGCCTCCCTGTAAGACTTACATTTTTGACTTACCACATCACGTTACAGGCCCTCATTCAAGTCTTGCACGAATCTTCCTTGCTTCACGTCATCATTCGGGACCATGTATCCAGCGAATGCAACTCTCTTCAAAAATTCAGTTTCATAATCGTCAACTGACATACTTCCCTGTTGGAGATCTACGAACTCATTCTTTTTTCGTTGACGGACAGATGGTGGAATGAATTGCACAATGAAAGCCTGCTTGAAGGTCTCACAAGATATCTTCGTATTCGGATTATTACCGCAAAGTGCATGTCTCTGCGAAGTCCACCATTCCTGGGCCTTGAGACGAAGTTGTACAGCGGTACTCTCCACTCTCTTACTGCCCTAAATCTCCAGCATTCGAAAGTAGCCCTCAAGTGTGTTCAAGAAGCCCATCACCTCATCTGGCTTCGCTCTCCCATTAAACTCAGACGGGTCGCAGCTCTTGAAGTCGGAGAACTTGAAGCTCGTTCTCTTCTGTGTCGGCGTTTTAGGTTTCTCTGCCAGCACTTCTACAGTCTTGGTTGCTGCGGCCTTTGCAGAAACAATGGAATCGGCCGTCAGCTTGGTGACAATCTAAGACACATTATTCACTTGCTTTTGTTGAGCATCTAGCTGCTCCTGAAACTGATATTGAAGCTGCTCTTGAAGCACGCGATGTTGAGCTTCGCTCTGCTTTCTCTGAGCCTCCAATTATTTAATCAGTTTCTCCGTTGGGTCAGGTGATGAATTCGTCTTTGTGCTATCACATTTGGCCATTCTACAACCAAGAAATAATTCCATTAGCACTCATAAAATATTTATGGGCATATTGTATGGAACATTATTTCATGCCAGCGCTATCGACACCATCAATCGAGAAAATTTGCATCAAGACTTCCATTTTGAAAATATTTCAAAATCCGAGAAATTGAAACCGTGCTCTGATACCAACTTGTCACGCCCTGATTCGGGAAATCTTTCGTCCTCGCTTCGATTCGCGCCGAATCGTTCGTCCTCGCTAGACGTGATGCCGTACAAGTCTGGTGTTGCACTTGTACAAGGCAAAAACGTGCACTATTATGTCATTTAGAAACATTTTTGAAACTCTGCCACATTTCAGAAACATTGAGGACACAATATAGGAAGAAGAATACTCATTTTATTGATTATTGTAGTCAGAATACAACTTTTCTCGATAATATTTGAAAGGCCTTTTCGGCTACATTGATTCATAAAAAGAAGTACAATTGATAGGCTGCCATGAAATAACTTCCCGTTCCATACATCACGCCCCTTTAGCACTTTGAAATATAAGCAGCTATCTTTGAAAACTCCGCAATACTTTGTGCGTCTTTAAGGAAAACAACTTAAAAGTAGTAGCAATTCAGAAAGCCTTAGTTCGGTCGTACGCCTGAGCCTTCTCAAGTACCTGTGGAGGAGGGGTCAGCACATTATAACAATGCGCTGGTGAGCCCCGTTGGCCCACTCAGCTAAACCAACATTTTATTAATGACAAGCATTTTAAAGATATGGACTTATTAGGAACAGGCAACATTTAGAGTGAATCACAATTAAGACAACATAAAATTTTATGAAACTATGTTTACTTTAACATTGGCCGAATCCAGCTTTCCTGCATAAGATACATGATAATACTAATATACTTACCGCCTCTGTATAGGACATTGATTAGCATACATCCTTACAACATTACCATTGGTATTAGTGCACCATTTCGGACGTTGCCATATAGGACTTCGAATGGTAATCGGTGCGCCATTTTACTTGGGTTGCAAGCCCTAATGAAATGTCCCGACACAACATAACCTTAAAGTACGTTTACGCTTCCCCCATGGTCGGATCGGCCCCAGCGTTGGGCATACCGCCCGAGGAAGCAGTCACCCCCTTGTATACAAGTTGTCCCCGATCATGCGAATGTGTGTCCGACTTAACAATCATAGTGTGCATAGAATATTGAAGTACTAGCAAATATTCATTCTCAATATTTCATATTCCACCATCATAGGCATCAATTTGTTTCATTTCCATATTCAAAGGGACGAGCATAATCTCATTGTTGTTAACAGTATAATCAATTCATTCAATGTTCAAGGGGCAATCATCATTTCAATGTTCAGTGACTAGCTTCTTAGTGGTATTAACTTGTATCATTAGCAACTTGATATCGATCAACGGATATTACAAGACAATTATTTAGTTGGCATGAAGGAATAACGAGAGGGACAATACCACCATAGAGATCCACACTCACCAGATTAGAGAATCGCAGAGAGAGAGAGGAACACTTGCGCGCTTAGCCTTCTGTCACGCGTCAGTCTGCAATGGCACCAAAAGCTTGGTTAATACTCCGTCTCGTTATGTTCTTTTCTCTCAGAATTTTCAAAAATGAATGCTATGCAATCGATAAAAACGGACAAGAATCAAATCATCAAAAATCATTCAGAAAAATATCCATCAAAACCAAGCAACAAAACCAGCAACAAAATATCCAGAGAAAACTCTTGGACGCATTTCAAGAGAAACCAACCCATTTGTTGGACAGGTTCTTACGCACTTGTCCGTGACCGATTCGGTACCGACGGTATATTTCTCCAATACTTGGTTCCGACCGAGTTAACCAAGCCACAAGCCTTACATAGTGAACTGCTAGGAGCGGGGTACTATATGAATCATGTCATAGCATGCTTGACGTGAGAAGGATTGATAGGTGGATTATGTCGAACGTGTTCGAAGAGATAGACTATGTGGAATGGCTTGTTGGTCAAGCGATATTGATGTGTCGAAGATTTGGTTGAGTGAACTTACGATAGGATGGCTTTGCTGAATGACTCAGACCCCGTACGACGAATGTAAAAAATATGAATCGAAAATCTATCCTTGAAGTTTAGAAATCAGAGTGATGCGATCTTGGGTAGAAAACCCGTACTATCAATTTGGTTTGACCTTAGGATGGGGTCAGTATTGATATTATTGTTTGGAAACTATGATTCCAATACTAATGGATGACCTTAGCCTTAAGACATAGCCTAGCAGTTAGACAGACGTCCCGACGCAAAGAGATAGGAATTATGGAGGCACCGCTCACGAGGCTCGGTTGAAATACATGTATATCAGGGACGCCTGAATATGTGTACGATCCGACTCGAGCGATGATAGCAGATTCTCTATCACGAGACTTTGTTGAAATGCATGTATTTTGGGGACGCCTAAAATATGTGCATGATCCAACTAAGTGATGCGTTGAATTCAAGCAAGACTTGAGTAACGAAAAAGTGTCGAGGATTTTGAGATTGTGAGTTTTGAAAAAAAGATTGTGGGTAGCACGAGCGTGGCTCAGATTTGAGAAATGCATAGGAGAAACTTTTTTGAGTGGTATATGAAGTAGTGCCCCGTCCCGCTCAGTCAATCGGAGGAATCGAAACGCCAACGACGTTCGGACTTAGCCGTGCAACGGTGACTCTAAGACATCGCTAGGTCAAGGTGACCCCTCGCTCAGGTGGGTGGCTTCGGTGAACTTACCTCAGCTTGGCCTTCACACTAATAAAATAAAAGTTTTCAAATGCACAAGTAGGCTTGATAATAAAAGAGACGAATCCACGTAGTTAAGGGAATTATCACGACCCGTATCCGCTTTTTGGATACGAAGCGTGTCCAAGCCCAACCTACGTCGCAGTGTCGGTGGTAGTACGCTGTCTATACACAAGTTACGGCAATCTAGAATCTCCTGAAAACTATATCTCATCCACAGAATAATCATGTCACAATCAAGATCAATGAAAAAGACGTGAACTGAACAATAATGAATATAACTGAATATCAAGGATCAATGTCACGTCCGGTGGACACAAATCTACTACCAATAGACGGAAAAAATAGAGAAATACATGAAGTAACTAACTAGATAAAACTGATAATCTAGACCACCTCAACTGCAAGCACTACGATCTGATGCTGGCTCAAACCCTCTCGTCTGCTCCTGACTCAAACTCGGCTAACCTGAAGAGATTATCAGGTCCTCAGAGGACTAGCAATACATGAAAATAAGCCTTTCAAACAATTTATTATGCATAGAGAAAAATACAGAATAAACAAGTAAAATTGAACAATGAATAAACACAAATCTGTACACTGTCTACACATAAATGAACTGTTGAACGAGGATGAGAGAACTCATGTCAAGATGTCAACGGATAACCAAATCAAATACTTAAACCCTCGTCCCTAGTGTGGACTCGCAGTTTTGAACAACTACTAGCCCTCGCCCCTAGTGTGGACTCGCAGGCTAGCATCACCCTCGTCCCTAGTGTGGACTCGTAGGTGTGAACCATATACTACTAACCCTCGTCTCTAGTGTGGACACGCAGGTTACCATCACCATCGCCCCTATTGTGGACTCGCAGGTGTAGACCATATACTACTAACCCTCGTCCCTAGTGTGGACTTGCAGGTTAGCTTAAGACACAGATAACTACTAACCCTCGTCCCTATTATGGACTCGCTGGTTAGCTTCAAGATTTTATGACAATGATGAATAGCAGTTCAATTCATGACTTCTCGACCATGGCATGACTTAATCAAGGCACAAGTGAACACGACCGATAAGATACAAAGCTATTTGTGAACAAGGTCTATATAGCAATGATACAAATATGCAAACAGGATATGAAAGATACATAGCAACAATATAAGAAAAACTGGATAATAATAAAAAGACAGTGCATGTAAATAAAGCTGTGTAAAAAGGCAAGTTATACTTGCCTGTGGTCCTGAGCTGCTTGCACGGGTCAAATGCTGAGTCAAAACCCAATAAACCTGTTTTATGAATTAATAGAATCAAAATAAAATTTGAGAGTACAAAATTGCCTAACTATTTGATTACTAGCCTTCTAGGTTGATTTGTATTTTAATGAGTAGGTGGTACCTTGCCTCATGCTCCCCAACCCCTTTGTGACATGTACTCTTAGACTATTTGGTGTCTAATACAGTGGCACAATATGCCCTTACATAACCTCATAAGATACATATACATAGGTCCTAGTTTCTATCACACTCTAGTACACCACATGCATGCCTTTTGTCTTACCAACTATACGATATGTAGGTACTCTAGTCTCTTATCTATTGCTGTGCTTGACTGATATGTGCCCATGTGTCAGGTGTTAGCTGATATATGGTACAATCATGTATGGCTGTTATAGGGAAAATCGACTCCTCCTACCCTCACATTGCATTTGCAGTAAGTCTATATATATACCTGGTGTCATTACCACACATTGAAGGCATATGGATGGAGAATAATTAATATCAGTAATGGCAACACTACCTACAATTGTGTTGGGTTAAATTGCCAGATTCAGGGTTCTGATCTGAAAGGCAGGGTTCGATTCCCTTCATCATTTAGTCATATCTCGTGGGATCGGAAAAGAGGTTCAACACTTAAGCCAATACTCAGGTCTGTTTGTTCTTTGACACGTCTATAAAAGGACTGAAACATTAAGTCTGCTATTTACACCTATACACATTCACACCACGTTGTCTTTCCCTTGCTACTACTCTGATACGCTCTCCGTGTATACCCCCAGGTAATCCCCTGGCTACTAATGTACCAAGAACCCATCAATACAATGTATGCAACTTATTGCATATAGATGCCCAGGTTTTTTCCTAGGTTCTTGCACTATAAGTGCACTGTTGACCATGTTGCAGGAATTCCCTATCCACTGCACGACACATATTACATTTTGACATACTAACATCTGAACGCCATATACTACATGCTTGGCTAGTCCCTGTAGTGCCATACCTTTGCTAAAAGCTACAGTTTGCATATCCTATTATCTAACAACCCTCCTATACAACTTCTTATGCTACTTCCCTTCTAAACTCTGACACCCATATCTGTGTGTAAGCTACTTCCTGAGAAGAAATGAACATATCAGCTACATCATAGACAATAATTAGTGGAGGATAGAACTACTACAAGCAACTTATAGCCACAGTAACTAAATCATAAATATTTCAGTTTCCATTGAAAATGAGGACAATTGGATCTACAGATACAGAAAATGGGAAACTCAGTTTAATCTCCAGGCTCATCTCACTTATTTGTGAAATTGGTTACTAAGGTATCCCTATCTTATGACTAGGTGCACATGATTGATCAATAAATTGGGACAAGTATGTGATATGGTTCAAATATTAGGGAATATGAAATACATGTACCATGTTAAGGGCTGAAATGCAGTAAAATGGGACAGGATTCCATGACTCCTATTATGCAGCAATGAAGGCAGTGTATGCATCTAGTACAGGCTAATATGGCTGGGAGCATATGTGTATGTATCTCTGGTAGGGGGAGCTGCTATAGGGTTCAACATACAGGTAAGTTCTGCACATTGTAGTGAAGGGTGTCCAAGTACAGTGTACAGGTATGAGTGTTATGTGAATGCAAATAGTATAGATGTGCATGTGTCAAAGACAAGTGTATGCGATAAGAGGAAATGCAAATACAGGGCAACACTACCAAAGCTATGTACTCACAAGTACAAGGTCAAAGTCTATTGTAATGATACTGTCAACAGTAGGTTTTGTAGTTGCTGTTTGATGTTCCTCCTAACCCTTGGACACACCAGAAAATCTCAACTGTACATACCTCTGACTGATAGATGATAGACAATTTAGCATACCAATGCATAGGCTAAAACTATCTAGGAACGTCTAAGGGTACACTGTGGTCTTGGAACCTACATTTGATTGCTAAGCCCCTTGGTAATTGTCTTCCACCCCTTGATACAAATGCATGTCCCGTATCTATAACCTATGATGTATGTATGGACTGAAAAGTGGATGGACATCCAATTTCCTTTACCTATATAAACTGGACTTATGAAGCATGTAGGACATCCTAATGTGTAGGATTAGACAAATGCTGGGCTATGTATCAAAGTGGATATGCAGGTAATGTAATGAATGGCAGTAAAGGATCTGCTGTGCAATGCAGGGGATTGGCTATACAGTGGATAATATAAAGTGTGGCAGTGAGCTATAAGTAAATGTATTGAATGATGGTGGGTAGGACAGATGCAAAAGTGAAGTGCTCGACTGACCAATGAAGGATCTGAGCATGGGGGGTCATGCAAAGGATAAAGGCTATTAGATCTAGGACGTTAGGTTGCACAAAACAATAAACCTAAAATGACCAGACTGCACAGAACCAATAAGGATAAACAATGAACAAGGGTTGAACCCGATCTCGCCAGGAGCAATATCCACAGGGTTCCTACCTTCTGTACTGCGTCTATCCTTTAGGCTCTTCTAGGAATTATATCAAACACAAATCA
Source organism: Iris pallida (assembly GCA_029216955.1). Taxonomy (NCBI): domain Eukaryota; kingdom Viridiplantae; phylum Streptophyta; class Magnoliopsida; order Asparagales; family Iridaceae; genus Iris; species Iris pallida. The sequence continues at coordinate 4,439,077 of JANAVB010034617.1, read as the reverse complement.
AACCTGGCCCAAAATGGCTAAAGACAAAAATTTACAGGCATCTAGAAGGTAGGTGATTACCTCTCGATATAGTTGACAGGTTTGGATGGCTTCTAGATTGAATTGGAGCCTCCTACTGTTCCTTTCCAGGTTTTCTTTGTGAGGGAGGTGAAGTAGACGGCTATGGTTTAGAATTTTAGAAATTAGCTGACCCTAGAATCCTTTATACAAGGGTTTGTGATAGGATCGGCTAGGAATTTGAATCAAACTCAGTATTTGAATTACTGAAGGATAAGAAGAGGGAAATCGAATCCTTATTTGGTCCTAGCTGCTATCTGAGTCGTGGGAAGATTTAAATTCAAAGAGTTTCAATGAAGCCCTCTAATCAAACCTGAAATTACACTCCCTTCCTTTCCTGCAATAAACCACTTTTGATATTTATTCACTAAGGCCCCTGATAATACTCTTATTACTCATTTGAACTCTCTATTAGTATATAAATAAAACCAATATAACACATAACAAATGCATGTGACAATTAAATGATAAACCAAAATTAAAAAAAATATGCGAGGATAAAATTGGTCAAGGGGTTGACAACTCTATCCCCCTTAAACAAGTTTCGTCCTCGAAATTTAATGAGCCGATCTACTAGAATGAATGTTCTAGAACAAATCGCTATAAAAGAAATTCGATTCATCCTAAAGTTTAAATATAAGTCTATCTATACTACTGCCAGTATCTACTAGAAATTTTTGCCAGCTACTCTCTGCGGTGTTGTTCCTGTCTTGAGAGTCCATCTTAACTGAAACAAATAAAACACTTTAGCCGTTGAAGAGATTTTCAAACAGGATACAAATTAAGAATTAGAGGCCAATAATGAGTCAAGACATGTGGATGAGATCCTAAGTGTCTATTCCTATTCGCAGGCTCACGACGGTACAGTGACGTAACCGAAGTGATTAACGTAGACCTGCATGGGCCACCAAAAAAACTTGTCACGACCCGCATCCGCTTTTTAAATACGAAGCGTGTCCAAGCCCAGCCTACGTCGCAGTGTCGACGGTAGTACGCTGTCTATACACAAGTCACGACAATCTAGAATCTCATGAAAACTATATCTCATCCACAGAATAATCATGTCACAATTAAGATCAATAAAAAAGACGTGAACTGAACAATAATGAATTTAACTGAATATCAAGGATCAATGTCACATCCGGTGGACACAAATCTACTACTAATAGACAAAAAAAATAGAGAAATACATGAAGTAACTAACTGGATAAAACTACTAATCTAGACCACCTCAACTGCAAGCACTGCGATCTGATGCTGGCTCAAACCCTCTCGTCTGCTCCTGACTCAAATTCGGCTAACCTGAAGAGATCATCAGGTCTTCAGAGGACTAGCAAGATACATAAAAATGAGCCTTTCTAACAGTTTATTATGTATGAAGAAAAATACAAAATAAACAAGTTAAACTGAACAATGAATAAACACGAATCTGTACACTGTCTACACATAAATGAACTGCTGAACGAGGACGAAAGAACTCATGTCAAGATATCAACGGATAACCAAATCAAATACTCAAACCCGCATCCCTAGTGTGGACTCGCAGGTTTGAACAACTACTAGCCCTCACCCCTTGTGTGGACTCGCAAGTGTGAACCATATACTACTAACCCTCGTCCCTAGTGTCGACTCGCAGGTTAGCATCTCCCTCGCCCATTGTGTGGACTCGCAGGTTAGCATCACCCTCGCCCCTATTGTGGACTCGCAGGTATGGACCATATACCACTGACCCTCGTTCCTAGTGTGGACTCGCAGGTTAGCTTAAGACACAGATAACTACTAACCCTCGTCCCTATTGTAGACTCGCAGTTTAGCTTCAAGATTTCAAGACAAGGAGGAATAGCAGTTCAGTTCATGACTTCTCGACCATGGCATGACTCAATCAAGATACGAGTGAACACGACTGATAAGATACAAAGCTAACTGTGAACACGGTCTATATTGTAATGATATAAATATACAAGCAGGATATGAAAGATACATAGCAACAATATGAGAAAAACTGGATAATAATAAAAAGACAGTGCATGTAAATAAAGCTGTGTAGAAGGGCAAGGTATACTTGCCTGTGGTCCTGAGCTGCTTGCACTGGTCAAATGTTGAGTCAAAACCCAATAAACCTGTTTTATGAATTAATAGAATCAAAATACAATTTGAGAGTACAAAATTGCCTAACTATTTGATTATTAGCCTTCTAGGTTGATTTGTATTTTAATGAGTAGGTGGTACCTTGCCTCATGCTTCCCAACCCCTTTGTGACATATACTCTTAGACTATTTGGTGTCTAATACAGTGGCACAATATACCCTTATAACCTATAAGATACATACACATAGGTCCTAGTTTCTATTACACACTCTAGTACACTACATGCTTGCATGTTGTCTTACCAACTATATGATATGTAGGTACTCTAGTCCCTTATCTATTGATGTGCATGACTGATATGTGCCCATGTGTCAGGTATTAGCTGATATATGGTATAATCGTGTGTGGCTGTTATAGGGAAACCCGACTCCTCCTACCCTCACATTGCATTTGCAGTAAGTCTATATATATACCTGGTGTCATTACCACACATTGAAGGCATAGGTATAGAGAACAATTAATATCAGTAATGACAACACTACCTACAGTTGTGTTGGGTTAAAGTGCCAGATTCAGGGTTCTGATCTGAAGGGCAGGGTTCAATTTCCTTTATCATTTAGTCATATCTCGTGGGATCGGAGAAGAGGTTCAACACCTAAGCCAATACTCAGGTCTGTTTGTTCTTTGACACTCTATAAAAGGATTAAAACATCAAGTCTACTATTTACACCTATACACATTCACACCACGTTGTCTTCCCCTTGCTACTACTCTGATACGCTCCCGGTGTATACCCCCAGGTAATCCCCTGGCGGCTAATGTACCAAGAACCCATCAATTAAATGTATGCAACTTATTGCATATAGATGCCCAAGTTTTTATCTTGGTTCTTGCACTATAAGTGCACTGTTGACCATGTTGCAGGAATTCCCTATCCACTCCACGACACATATTATATTTTGACACACTAACATCTGAATGCCATATACTCCATGCTTGGCTAGTCCCTGCAGTGCCATACCTTTGCTAAAAGCTATAGTTTGCATATCCTATTATCTAACAACCCTCCTATATAACTTCTTATGCTACTTTCCTTCTAAACTCTGACACCCATATCTGTGTATACGCTACTGCCTGAGAATAAATGAACATATCAGCTACATCATAGACAATAATGAGTGGAGGATAGAACTACTACAAGCAACTTATAGCCACAGTAACTAAATCATAAATATTTTAGTTTCCATTGAAAATGAGGACAATTGGATCTGGACAGATACAGAAAATGGGAAACTCAGTTTAATCTGCAGGCTCATCTCACTTATTTGTGAAATTGGTTACTAAGGTATCCCTGTCTTATGACTACGTGCACAGGATTGATCAATAAAGTGGGACAAGTATGTGATATGGTTCAAATATCAGGGAATGTGAAATACATGTACCATGTTAAGTTCTGAAATACAGTAAAATGGGACAGGATACCATGACTCCTATTATGCAGCAATGAAGGCAGTGTATGCATCTAGAACAGGCTAATATGGCTGTAAGCATATTTGTATGTATCTCTGGTAGGGGGAGCTGCTATAGGGTTCAACATGCAGGTAAGTTCTGCACATTGCAGTGAAGGGTGTCTAAGTGCAGTATACAGGTATGGGTGTTATGTGAATGCAAGTAGTATAGATGTTCATGTGTCAAAGACAAGTGTATGTGACAAGAGGAAATGCAAATACAGGAAAACACTACCAACAATATGTACTCACAAGTACAAGGTCAAAGTCTATTGTAATGATACTGTCAACAGTAGGTTTTGTAGTTGCTGTTTGATGTTCCTCCTAACCCTTGAACATACCCGAAAATCTCAATTGTACATACCTCTGACTGATAGATGATAGACAATTTAGCATACCAATACATAGGCTGAAACTATCTAGGAACCTCTAAGGGTACACTGTTGTCTTGGAACCTACATTTGATTGCTAAGCCCCTTGGTAATTGTCTTCCACCCCTTGATACAGATGCATGTCCTGCATCTATAACCTATGATGTATGTATGGACTGAAAAGTGGATGGACATCCAATTTCCTTTACCTACATGAACTGGACTTATAAAGTATGTAGGACATCCTAATGTGTAGGATTAGACAAATGCAGGGCTATGTATCAAAGTGGATGTGCAGGTAATGTAATAAATGGAAATGAAGGATCTGCTGTGCAATGCAGGGGATAGGCTATGTAGTGGATAATAAAAAGTGCGGCAGTGAGCTATAGGTGAATGTATTGAATGATAGTGGATAGGACAGATGCAAAAGTGAAGTGCTCGAATGACCAATAAAGGATCTGAGCATGCACTACACCAAAAAAGACATTTAGGAACAGTTTCTATATGTTCCTAATAATTTTAGGAACATATCATAACAGTTCCTAAAAGTGGCGTTGCAATTTTTGAAACGGTTATAAAGCGTTCCTAAATTAAGTTTGGAACATTTATGAGGTGTTCCTAAAATAGATTTTGGAACACATATAATGCGTAACTAAATTATTTTTGGAACACCATTGAAATGTTTCTAAATATCATTTTGAAACGCTTTAGGCTTGTTCCTAAATGTAATTTGCAACGCTTTTGCATTGACCTCATGGCTAGTTTTGAAACGCTTTATTAATGTTTTTGTGTTTTTTATTTTAATTTTGCTTTCCATTTTTTAGTTTGACCCACAAATCTAATTATTCCTCAACATAATAAATGGTGCAAGATTTTTTATACATATCTTGAATCAACATCCAAGAGCTCCATTAAATCAACCAAAGATATCAACTAATATAAAACAACTAATAACATTTTCCAAAAGTTAATCTTATAAAATGTCATCAAAAGTATACAAGTTAAAAATTACAAATAATAAATAAAATCATCAACAAAAATATAATTGTACACTTTAAAAAACAATCTCTAACATTGTTGCTACTACAAATTGTTGTATACAAAAACTCTCTCAAGTTGGGACTGCAGGAGAAGAAGTCTTCAATCGTGATACCAGTCCCCGTAGACTGATGTTGCCTCAAATGATTGGGATTGCAGGTTGATGAACCATACTTTATTATAACCAAGACAACCATCTGTTCGGGTGCTCCAGCTATCGACTTAATGCTAATCGTGATTGTTTCTAGGATGCTTTCTTCTGCTCTATTGCATATGAGTTTTATCTCCACCGAACTTGTCTGTGAATAAGCACCTTGTGTGAATCATTTGTCATTCTTAGGTATTATGTCTTACAATAAGAAAGATTCATGAAAGAGAAAATAATAAGTACGATTTTTACCTTAATCCTCCAATATTCATGGCATCATCTATCTGCCAATTTTCCTTGAATTATACCTCCATGTCTTCTCAGGTTCAGTTGATAGAAATTTACTATCATCATGTACATTCTTTACATTTTTATGTACCCGTTCAAATAAGTGGATTTGAAAGCACAGTTGAAAGAGAACTATGGAGTTACTCATCTTACATATATGGTTCAACATGTGATAAAGTTTGTATCATGTTGTATTAACATCAATCATGTAAAAAAGAACTAGCAAAATTTCATACCATTCCTTTGTAAGCAGGCATTATGTCAGAGAATAACTTTCTTGTGATGTTGGCATCCAGTAATCTATTACTTGCACCCAAGTAGGGAGGAAACAAATCCACTTCTCCAACTTAAAGTTGGTCATCAGGCTGCCATGCAAATATAATGCATATGTCAACACAATTACTATTATAGTATAGATAGTGTGAAGAACAAATTAGTTCCAAATTCTAAATCTCAAAGGAGTCCCTTACTCACAGTGTATTGAAGGTTCTGAATGCTTTGTGGTTGCAGCATGCTTCCTTGAATGTAAGATGAGGCAAGCTCTATCCCACCACAACATTCACTAATTAGCTTATAATAGGATCATGAAGAAAGCTACAAGTCACATCAACATCCGAGGCTTCCCTAGTGGTAGCAAATGTCCTGTAAAGAATTGTAATGAATTTTCTCTTCAACAATAGCAGAAGTTGGTTGGAAGTGATCAAATACTCTGAATAATATACCTGATCCTTGTCCAATCAAGTCCTTCCATACACTTGCTATTCTTCTAGGATTTTACGAGGCTTGGTATGATACCTACATTGTCACAGCTGCATCCTGAACAAAATATTAGAAAAGCACATCAAAACCAAATGCAATAAATCCACATAATAACATATAGAACTTTGGCCTTAACCATACCTGAACAAGTTTACCAAAGCTAGGACCTAGAGGGGGACCCATGGTAGAGAACCAGAGTGGCACCACTTAGAAAACAAAAATACAATAAAATCGATCCCATTACCCACCCCAACTTTGTAGGCCAGCAAGAAATAGCTCCTTGGTATCACTATGTGCCCATGAATCACTTGCACATCGTATGGTAGAAAGTAGTCCACGAGTTAGCTTTCAGTTATCCTATGCAAAAGCATATATAAGAAGGTTGAGTTTGTTGAACTACAAAGATTATAATTTAGGTGAATGCAAACCTGTTGTTCCTGAAGAGAAAATTATGTTAGTCAATTCCTTGGCTGGCTGATAAACGGTAGAGGTCTTCCAATAGAATATTTGAACTATTTAAAATTACATTATCGAAAAAATAATATCTATGTTAAGAGGTTGGCTCAATGTAATGGTCTTCTCTTCCAATCTATAATATATGATAGACTGTTAGGAGAGAGAAACTGGTTAGCATGAAGAATTGGAAAAGGTAAAGCGTGGATGGCATAGAGGAGATCATGGCAAAATTTTGTGTGACTGGACAGCCATTTTAGCTATTTGATTTTCAATATGATAAATATCTTGCTATAACACAGTATACTAAAACATGTTTGAGTTAATATTGGTGGCACAACGTTTGCAGAAGATTCAAAACCTTATAAATATGCAATCCTTTCCCTCTTCCAATTGGCACTCTAAACAAGGGCCTCTCACACAATTCCCAAACCTAGCTTCAATGCAATGCATATTTCCTATCCCTATTTCTCAACGTCTCTTCATCCAAATTAATTCGTGTCCTGCATGAACATTGAACACGATCCCCATAAGCAAGAAAAGGTATTTCTTGATGCCTGAAACTCTCTCGTCAACACCAAATTTATGAGATACAGATGGTAGTTAGTAGAGTAGCACAAGCACCAACAGCACTTCAAGTCTTCTCCAGCTTGCTACACACTTTCCATTGCTCTTATGTATATAAATATGTAACAATCTGATTGTTGTTTGCACCAAGCTTGCAGAAATGGATGAACTCCTTCGCAAGTCCCTACTACTGCTAATGCTTCTCCTTAGTCTTTTGTGCAGTTCCTGCACAACAACAACTCATGTACAAGACATAATATTGTTTACCACCACCACCACCACAATATTCCTCCAGTAAAAGGAGTCGCAGAAGAATCGAGAGGAAGAGGAAGAGGCAGAGGAAGTAGGACTGGCAGTGGCAGAGGTAGAAGCAGAGGCAGCAGAAGTGGCAGGGGAGGTTCGTCTTCCTGCGATCCTCTATTCCGATACCTATTCAGAAGATGCGGCAGATGGCCATTCTGTCCCTCATCTTCCCCTGATAACCCTGTCGTCCCCACTAGCACATCAAAAGCATAAAGGATTTTTTAAGGTAAATTCCTCTTATCAATCCACCAAGAGTGAAAATGTTGTGTAATCCTTTATATGCAGTCAATAATTCCATTTACTCCTTTTGCACTTCACTTATCCTAAATAGTCGAGATAACTTCTTAGTCATCTTAGGCATCGTATAACATGGCATAAAATATTTAAATTTTTGCACTTGGGACACCAATATGTCCAAATTGATAAAGATTTGTCCAAAGTCAGCACTAAACTAGAGACATAAACCTCTAAGAAAAAGATCAAAGTAGAGATCAATTATTTGAGTAAACAAACTTGTACAATCTCTAACATACTGCATATATAAGTTATAACAAATTCCTTTAAAATCATGAACTAGAGATCAATTATTTGTGTTGCTTTCAGCTGCTCATTGCTCGTACATGCACTCTTATTCTACTTACATAGTAACCTATATAATCTGTGGTATGTTTTTACCTTCTAGTGTTTGGATTTTAAGCTAAACATTGGATGAGGCATGCCATTTTTGAATGACACCTCTTGATATCACAATGCTTGTGTTTGGGAGAAGAACAATCAGAAGCTGTGATTTCTCAGAGAGTTTGTTTTCAGTAGACTGCTTTTACATATTCAATATAATACTCACTTCTTCACAGCCATGACTGAGATTCAAGCCATGGTTGGAAATTGATTGAGATGGTATAACTTGATGGTAAATTATTAAGCTATCTAGAAACCTTTAAAATTTGGGCATCTTAATGATTTTAACATCTTTAAGTCCTACCAAAGCTTAAGTCCTTTATCAGATCTACTGTATCTAGTTAAGTGAAATCTGAACTACAGTAGTACACTCTTAGAAATGGTTATATTTCTTTATGAAAAATAATAAGAAAATGAAAAAAAAATCATAAGTAGACAACGCTATTACTTCTCAGAGCAGAAAATTAGTATATAAATGGCAAGGAAGGTAATAAAGTATAAATTATTCAATACAAATCAAAATATATCTATTGTCCCCTTTGTATACATAAAACCCAATCCCTAATAGAAAATCTTTGTATGCATAAAACCCAATCTCTATGAGAGTCAACATAATAAAATGTCATTCAAGTGAAGCTAACTAACCGCTAAATGATAAGACATGGTTCATGTCCTCGTTAATAAGATGTATAAGCTTAGTTATCTCCTCTACAACTAATTATATACTTTGTTTGTGGACTAGGTTATCTATGATCTCTGCTTCAACATTATGTCTTGGAACTCTTGCTATTTTCTTTTTTTAAATAAATATTGCTTTTGTTGTCTATGTACATTACATGAAGGTGATGCCATCTAACTGGTCTTGTAACACCTTTCCTGTTCTCCGAAATGATATTATTATCAATGCACTTTTTGTTTTGTAAAGGTAACATCCTAGTAGCCTAAAAAAAGTCCAACTAATATTTTAAAAGTACATACACTTTATTTGCAAGTAGATAACCCAGTAAAAAAATTGAACTGCAGTTATACCGCTTAATCACATACTCCAGTAAAGAAAACTGAACCACAAAATTTATCCCTCAATATAAGTCGTCATGTAAAAGCCAATAGTACGTATTTCCTATCTATTAGATAGGTAAACTCTAAATAGAAATAAAATTGTATAATGTATAAACAATGTAACTCCACAGCCACTGATTCCAACTAAATCCTCCCAAAAAAATTTATAACCCAAAATCTTAAACAAAATAGATGAAAAAAAAATACTAACAAACCAGTAGTTACCCGAAATTCATACAAGACTAGACTACATTTATCTATAAATGGACCCACAAAACTCCCACATTACTCTCCACATCCTAACAGATCTCCATAAGCCAAACCTTCTTCCCATTGCATCCCCACCCCTAAAAAACACAAAAAGGTAAGAAAAATAAATAAGTAAGGACCTTAAACTACATGAGGTGGGATTTCCCTGGGAATGGGGGATGACATAGATAAAAATAAATAAGTAAGGACCTTAAACTATATGAGGTGGGATTTCCCAGGGAATGGGGGATGACATAGATTTCTAAAAGTTTAACATATATGTTTTTTTTTCTTCCAATCAGTTGTTGCCTTAAAAATAAATGAATGCTATAGGTTGCAGATATCGACATCAGTTAGAAGAACTCATAATATTTCCCAAAAGCAAATTCCAAAAGAAACAACTCTAGACAATAAACTACCTAAATCCTAATCTCTTAGATGTGCTTGGAATGAGATGCTTTTCCCACTTTCATATAGAAATAAATCTCCAAACCTATAATACAACATTGATTTCTAAATTTTGGAGTGACATGTTTTGTCCACCACCAACTTTCAAGTGTCCTGTTGTGTCCACCACCAATTTTTATAGTGTCCGTGCTTGCTAGTCCCCAAATAGTATGTTTCCAACAACTTTTCTAACAATCTTATTGACAAAATCCTAGTTTTTGTAGTCCTCCTCTCAACTATCATACTCATTTGTGGATCATAGATCTCCAAAGAGTATAAATTTCATCCAAAACAATAAATATAAATTAAATTTCTAACTAAATCAAAACAAACAGATCTTTACAGAAGTTGCAAAACCCTAATTTTCCTCCATGGACCCTTAATGCCCTTTCCAAATCAAAACTCTAGCTCTTCCAAGGGGCATGATTTAACCCAAAAAAATAACAATTAATCAAATTTATGAATAAACATTACATAGACCATATCTCTGACTAAATAAAAACAAATAGATCCTCGCAACACTTACAAAAACCCTAAATTTTAACCTCCCAAAAGCCTTGGCTTTTTAACACATAGATCACCGCGCTCACCTTCAAGAGGATGGTGTCCCGCCCACGGAAGAGCTACAACTTCTCCATGGTGTCAGGGTTCATCGACACCCTCGAGTTTTCGTCATTGATGACCTCATCGATGGCCAGCCGGTTCAACGCCTTCTTTCTCTCGAGGATCATCATGCTGAATTCCTTCTTCCCCTTCCGGGAAAATCGAAGATCCGAACCAAATCAAATCAAGATCCAATCATTAGGATTAGAGTTAGGGTTTTCTCACGTACCGGAAGACGCGAACTCGCTCTGATTCGCCATGGGAGGAGGTGGAGAGGAGAATTTGGGGAAAATTTTTAGGGGAGAGAGGCCGACGGGGGCAAAAGTACAAGAGAGTGGTGCCGACATGGAGATCAAAATTCCATGACTCCGGTAGGGTGATGGGAAGAGAATGGCACCAAAAGGTGTGCGTGGGGCAAATAACTAAGGGTTTTTTTTTTTCTGTAGAAGGAATTAAAGATTGTGAGCTGGAACACTTTTGGTATCAATCACGTGAGCAACAAGTGTGATTGAACGTATATAACTACTTTTATTGACCATTCTAAAAGATAAAAAAATATTACACTTTTAATTAAATTAATTTTAGGAACAATTCGATAGTTTGGAACGATTAACAAATGTTCCAAGGTCTAGGAACGTTTATATACTGTTCCAATGTCCAAAATATTAAATGTTTCAAATTATCCTTTTTGGTGTAGTGATGGAGGTTCATGCAATGGATAAAGGCTATTAGATCTAGGACGTTAGGCTGCACAAAACAATAAACCTAAAATGACCATACTGCACAGAACCAATAAGGATAAACAGTGAACAAGGGTTGAAACCGATCTCCCTAGGAGCAACATCCACAGGGTTCCTACCTTATGTAGTGCATCTATCCTTTAGGCTCTTCTAGGAATTATATCAAACACAAATCAAACCTGGCCCAAAATGGCTAAAGACAAAAATTTACAGGCATCTAGAAGGTTGGTGATTACCTCTCGATATAGTTGACAGGTTTGGATGGCTTCTAGATTGAATTGGAGCCTCCTGCTGTTCCTTTCCAGGTTTTCTTTGTGAGGGAGGTGAAGTAGACGGCTAGGGTTTGGAATTTCAGCAATTAGCTGACCCTAGAATCCTTTATACAAGGGTTTGTGATAGGACCGGCTAGGAATTCGAATCAAACTCAGTATTTGAATCGCTGAAGGATAAGAAGAGGGAAATCGAATCCTTATTTGGTCCTAGCTGCTATCTGAGTCGTGGGAAGATTTAAATTCAAACAGTTTCAATGAAGCCCTCCAATCAAACCTGAAATTACACTCCCTTCCTTTCCTGCAATAAACCACTTTTGATATTTATTCACTAAGGCCCCTGATAATACTCTTATTACTCATTTGAACCCTCTATTAGTATATAAATAAAACCAATATAACACTTAACAAATGCATCTGACAACTAAATGATAAAATAAAATTTAAAAAAATATGCGAGGATAAAATTGGTCAAGGGGTTGTCAGGAATAATCCCAAGTCGGGTCGAATTGAGTTAGAATATGGAGAGGTCCAAATGTCGGCTTAGAGTTGGTGTACAGTGTGCTTTAAAAAAATGATACTCGTCCCTTCGTCCCGTGGCTTGGGAGAAGAAAGTTGGTTTAAGTTGTCACCAAGTTGGGAATTAGCCTAAGTCATAGATGTCGCACGCATAAATGCTTGATAAAGCATGTACAGTTCCACGATGCAAGGCTTGCCATAGCCTTCGCTCTTTCCACGGGTTAAGTTTTAGGCTCGATTGAGTTAGGCTAAGTTATGCTAGGAGATTGAGGGATTTCTAAGCACCATCCCATGTTTTCTGTGGTTGTCAAAATACTTGGTCCCACAATTCCAAGGCCGTGTATAAAGTATGACTTGGGCGGTAGTGTCGCATAGAAGACAGTTGGCTTAAGGCACGATGTCACGGACTTAGTGTTTAAGGCACGAGCAACAGTTTAAGATGAGTTTAGAAAAAGGGCTTTCGATAGGCATTCCCGAGTTGAGTAATAAGGATAGATCAACAAGGGAGAAGGCTCGCGACCGTGGGTCATCGAGGATCTCAAATATTAGAAGCCTTAAGCTTGGTCCTGAAGGGATGGTAACATTGGAAGAAGAATGACTGTGTGAGATGTCAGTTCGAGTCGAGTCTTGCATGGTCATGGACAATTTGTCGCCAAGTAAAAAGTTTTCTCGAGCGGCTATCCGAGGCCATGACACCGACTCGGCCTAGGAGGAAACATGGTATAGTCGGGCATAAGGTTTTAGCACAGGTTAAGCTGGGACTTTTCACGGGTCTCGCTTTTCGTGTTGAAAGGACCCCGATTAACAAAACAATATGTCCAGGATAGCTTCTTATGCTAGTGACCTCATATATATGTGTCGGCAAAGGTGGCAATCCGCGTGTGTGCCTTTGGATTGAGTCGAGTTGAATGTGTGTAAAGTTAGAATACAATGTTTGGGCCTAAATTTTGGCTTCAACATAGGCGTCGTGCTTCGTCACGAGTTGTGGCATCGAGTCTTAAGTTGTTGGCATAGAGTTGCACAAGTTGAATTTGAGTCGTCTAGGGTTCAAGTCAGGAATCGCCTCAAGACAAAGTTGGTTAAGCGACACAAGTTCATAAGTCTCGATTGGGTCAGTTGGTGATCAAAGTGGCAAGGGTCGCGAGGCGACGATATGGTTAAGTCTCACTGAGATGTGAGGCATGACCTCAATAAGGACTTGTAGCACGATCGTATGGAAATGGAGTCTTATCGTGTAGTTGCGTCTCCGATTATGGGTCGAAAGGCAAGCACGACTTGATAGGTTAACGTTGTTGTTATGAGAAGGTTCTAGAGGCAAAGTATGAGTTATCGTTGTTGTTGCGAGCACGGGATGACCTAAAGACACAAATTAGGCCAAGGCGTCTATCTTAAAACTGATCCTAAGGCAAGAGTAGAAAGACAATCATAAGGGGGCTTTAGTACACCAAGTAAATGAACGCGTCAATTTTGTATGGGTGGGCGAGGAGCTCACACCACCAGTACAGTTGAGTACTGACAACCACACAGTATTCATGTGCAGGCACAGGTAGAAGCACGTGGCGCGAAGCTCGTTTGGATGTGTCGAGGAACGGAGTTCCTTGGCAATTCTAGACGTGCGGCCGCATAGAGTCTGGACTTATATGGGACAAAATGTATGGATGTCACCTATCTGAAGCATCTGCTGGATCAAGACTTGTATTAATAGATGAGAGAGAGCAGAGTGACTTGTAATATGATATGAGCAAAAATGAGTGATTGTAATATTGGCCTCGCGCCGCATGGTATTCTTTGTTTCAATAATAATAAAGAGCCTCTTTCGAATAACTTGTGTTTTATTCTAAATTTTTGCTACTAATATTCAATGTCTCTGCGTGGGACTTCTCTGCGACGACCCCGTCGCATCCGCTGTAATCGGCCGTTATGGAACCCGTCTTGCACGAGCACAATCTAGGCTCGTGCGGCATCACGCCTTAGCGAGGACGATCGCTCCTATGGGAGCAGGACGTGACAACTTCTTAGCAAGGTTCTCAGAGTAGGTAATCCCTAATATCTTAGGATACTCTATAGACTCTAGAGGATACTCTATAGGTACTAGGATACTCTATACACTCTAGGTACTAGGATACTCTATATACTATATTGTTCTTAGGATACCTCATGGTCTTACCTGTTGTAAGCCCCTGATTTTCAAATTCATTTTTAATTAGTGCTAATTAATTTTTAATGTCAATTATAGCCTTAAATAATTATTAGGGATTTTTAGGAATTTTTTTAGAATTTTTAAATGAATTTTTAATAAGTTTTAAATACAAAAATACCATTTTGTAATTTTCTAAATTGTTTTAATACTGTTTTGTAATTATTAGAATTGTTATAATATGGTTATGTAATTTATTAAATTGTTTATATATCAGTTTGCAATATTGAATTGTTATAAGTTGCGGAATGCAAATTTTTATTTGCATTTATACGCTGCTAGGACTTAGTTGCAATTTCCTAAACTCTAGGGGGTTTTCTACAAAAGACCTAACCTAACCCTAATCGACGACCGCCTTTGCGTTGTCGTCGTCTCCGGCGATCCGCCCCAAACCCTAACCCTAATCCTAATTTCTAACCCAAAACCCACCGCCCTAGGATCCTATAAATAGCCCTGACCCCCCAGACGCTAACCCTAGACTCCCCGACCACCCACGGCCACCACGAACCACCTTCTTCCCCACTCTTTCTCGTCGGAACCCTAACTCCGACGATCACCACCCCCACCCCTACACAAACCCTCACAGCAAACCACCACCACCACTACGTTCGCCTTGACGAGACGCGCCCAGCGCCACCGAAGCGCCGCGACGCCGACGCCTCCACCGCCCGTCCGCACGTTCGAAACCCTTCCTCTTCGCCGGACACGTAAGTGTCAGCTTCATTTCGTGTCGGCTGTGTCTCGATTTCACGTGAGAGACTCGCCAGGACACGGGGATGGTTGTCAAGTAGCTGGACACGAGAACTAGGGCTCGTGCGTGTCGTGCGAAGCACGGACACGAGCAAACCCTGTGTCCTTAACTGTCAGGACACAGGACTGTGTATTATTATTTTTTTTTATTATTTAAATCAACTAAAACCTAATAAAATTAAACTAAAACCCTATCCTAACAATCGGGCCGACTGGCCCATTGGCCAGCGCGCAGAGCCTAAACCCCCCCCCCCCCCCCCCCGCTGGCTCAGGATCGAGCCCCCCCTTTCCTTTCTGTTTTCTTTTCTGTTTTCTTTTTCTTTTCTTTTTCTTTTTGTTTTATATATATATTTATATATATATGTATATGTATATATATATTAGTATATATATATGTATGTATATACTGTATTTTATAGTATTTTATATATATGTATATATATTTTATAGTTAGTAAATTTTATATATATATGTATATGTATACATTTTCATGTGTATATATATATTATTATATATACACTTTATTTTTAAGTGTTTTCTTATATATATATATATATATATATATATATATGTTTGTGTATATATATATATATACTTTATAAGTTAAGTATTTCCCTTATATATATATATGTACTTTTAAACATATGTATGGATATTTTTACTATACATAATTTTGCCTTATTAAAATATTAATATTTGTTTTGTACTTTTTACTAAATTATATTTTAGTGTATTTAAATTACTGCAACCATTTGGTGTCCAAGCCTAGCATGGGTATTTGGGCTCAAATGTATTTTCACACATTCAAGACCTGTACAAGTCATATTGGACTTGATTCATGGCCTTGGGTCCTGTATTTGAACTTTGGTTCAAATTATATACATGGACAAAATACGCAGATAATTAATTATTGTGTGCATTGCTGTTTTTGATTTTCAAAAAAAATACTTAAAGTATTGCTAAAATTATGGAAAAATAGTTTTTAGATACTTTGTTAAGTTGGCTAATTTAGTATAATTTTTGTAGTATTTAATTTACTGTTTTGCCACTAGTTTGGCATATGAAACCAAAACTCATTTTCTGTATACTTAGGAAAACTGATTTTTATAAAATATTTGTACTGGATAATAAATTCCAGAAAAATTATAATAAATTTCTATGATTAATAAGGATCACTTTAGTGCTTCACTTTAGGAAAAACTAGGCTTTTTGCCTATCTCTAAAATTGTTAGAACACAATGATATTTTGATTTATTTACTGATTAATTACGACTTGTAGCTTTTTGTGTTATTTGGAGTTTTAGTCGTATTGAACCCCACCCCTCACTAGTATAAAGACCCTAGAAAGTTAGTTAACATAGTGTGTCACCCCACATTGGTCTCCTATGCCAAGTCATCATTTTGGCTAGGTGCCCAGTCACAAGTCGTGTCGCACCAATTAGTGTCCTAGTGATTTAGCTTAGTGCAAAACTAAGTTATTATATTTTACTTCTACAGCGACGAGTTACTGGACATCCATAGCACTGTTATCGCAGCTTGTTTTGTTTTGCTTTGCTAGAGGCAAGTACTTTCTACGAACTTTACATATTGTCACATAAATGAACTGTAAACCCCACCATGTTAAACGCTGATCCTTGGGGTAGCAAGTTAGATCTCTACATGTTGTACTTCCAGTTACTACCATGCTTAGAACAGTCTTGATGTATCTCTCACGTGATTAGAATATGGGTTATGGGGAAACTGTTAGTAGTGTACGTGATTATGCCCCCTTCTCCCGTACGTATGTACCGAGCAAGGTTGACATTTTATATGTATACCTTTTCGTATGCTTTATCTCAACGCGGATTTGTACGTATGTACATCTGTCGCCGTTTCACTTGTACGAAAGTACATTTCATTATGTGCCTCCAGCACATTGTACATCTATTGACCGATCACATACCTGCTACAGTTTTAAACATTACATATACATCTGTCTCTATGACATATGTGTCCTTGCCATGATAGACTATGTGATGACATGCTTTCCAGTTATTTCTCACATGTTCATTCTCATGTTCATTTCCATGTTTCATATGCTAGTTTGCTAGATTTAGTACTTGCTCCCGTCCTGACAGGATAACGTTGTAGGTGTCCTTACTGAGGAGGAGTTACTCTGCGACTCATACTATGGGATTACCGTCGAGGACCCGGCTCTGCTTTACGAGGATGTTCCTGCGGAGAACCTCGCCTAGTTGTCTTTTTGTTTACTTAGACTTTTGAGAGTAGACATGTATTAGACTACATCATTTTGTAACTGGACATGTATCCAGTTTTACATTTCAGTTTACTTGTACTTGGATATTTTACTATATACGACGACTTTTGTGTTTGGAGCATTTATGATTCTTCTTCACTTATAGAACTGTTAGCACATTTAGTCTTATCCTGTTGTCTTTAGAACAGCTTACTACGTTTTATCTCAACGTAGGCTGGGCATGCCTCGGCCTGGCCCAACAATTTGGGTAGCGGGTCGTGACATGTTTTTAGTGGTGGCCCATGCAGGTCCTGACTAAACTGTTTGGTTACGTTATTGTACCAAGCATGCCTGCAATTAGGAACTTAAGGCAATTAGACAACATTAGGAAAGACGCTTAGAACACTTAGAGGAATGCTAGGATTGCAACATAGGAAATACATCACATGTTTGCTATTATAATTAGATTTTCTTGCATATGATTACTTGCTTTAAATAAGTCCTTATAAGTCTTTTATGTGTAATTTAGATGGTGCTTACTCGCTCGTCCCAATATGTTACCTCCGAGAATGGGGCCCTCCATATCCAGTCAGCTGACCGGTTGACTGATACACCTCCACCTACCACATTCCCCCACTCCACAGATCCACAGACCCAGATACCACCTTCCACATCCCAGTCCCAGCAGGACCCGATACATCCACCACCCCCTATCACTATACCCACCTAGGCTTCCGTCACACTCGACGGGACCCAGCTGCTCACACTGATCCAGGGGTTCCTAACAACCCATCAGGAGCAGACTACCCTACTCCGCCAGAGCATGGAGCATTCTGAGGGACGTCCCGTGGTCCCACCACATGTAGAGCCATGGCAGAGAGCGGGGACAGTCAAGGACTTCATGGGTCTGAATCCCAAGGAGTTCTCAGGGACTGAGGGCATAGTAGTAGCTGATGACTGGCTAGATTCTGTAGAGAGGAAGCTTCTGGGAGTTAGGATGCCGGATGACCTTCAGGTCGAGGCAGCAGGATTTCTGCTGATAGACTTAGCCGGAGTCTGGTTCAGGAATGAGCCGTTGTTCGCGAGAGGTAGAGCCACCTGGGACCAGTTCAAGACCCAGTTCAAGAAGAAATTCTTCTCGACCACTGCTAGAGCAGCCATGGGGCTACGATTCTAGAACATCCAGCAGGGGAACCGTTCTGTTGACGACTATACGGGAGAGTTCAGTCGCTTGAGCCGTTTTGCTCCTAGTCTGGTTGCTGATCCAGAGGAGATGACCCGTAGGTTTTGCCATGGTCTAGTTCCAGACATTGGCATTCTTATAGTGGCGAACGGTACGACTGACTACTACCAGAGCCTAGAGTTGGCCCGGAGTATTGAGGAGCGTCTTCTGTCATGCAAGAGGCCGGCTTCTGTACATCATGAGGGTCCGTCCAAGCGTCAGGCTTTCCAGCAGAGAGCGCCGACGCCACCCCAGCAGACTTACCGTCCCCCTACACCATATCATCAGACCCCGCCAGTTAGAGCCCCGGGACCCCGGCAGCAGCAGCAGCAGAGGGGAGCTATATGTTCTTTCTACGGAAGACCAGGGCATGATCACACCATCTGCAGGAAGAGGTTGAAGCAGTGTTTAGCTTGTGGGTCTGCCACCCATCAGATTCGAGAGTGCCCAGTAGCGAAGACTAGAGGACCGCTCCCGACTCAGCAGCAGAGGTTCGGGCAGCATCTGCAGCAGCAGAAGGGACCTCAGGGGAGGGTTTATAGTCTAGCCATTGAGCCGGAGCCAGAGCAGGTTTCGGAGCCGGATTACTTAGCTGACGTCATCACAGGTCATATTTATTTGCATACTTTTCTAGCTGTATGTTTGTTTGATTCTGGTGCATCTCATAGCTTCCTATCATTAGAGTTTATGCATAAACATCACCTAGTAGCTACACCTACTGCGGAGATTAGTAGAGTGATGACGGGAGGAGGACCAGTGCCTATTAGATCTATCTATAGGTGTTCTATTTTTATAGCCGGGAGAGAGTTCAGAGGGCGATTCTTTGTGATGCCGCTCCCCGGTTATGATATCATATTGGGGATGGACTGGCTTAGCTATGCCCATGCATCTATAGATTGCTATGAGGGTAGTATTGTGTTCAGTCCCCCAGGCACAGCACCATTCAGTGTCAGGAGGACAGGGCCGGAGATCAGCCTAGAGCCGAACTGTTGTGCTACAGTCGAGGATGCAGCACCGCCACACCCTATCATTAGGGAGTTTATGGATGTATTTCCAGAGGATTTTCCAGGACTTTCGCCTGACAGAGATGTGGAGTTCACTATAGATCTAGTGCCGGGTTCATCACCAGTATCCCGGGCTTGCTATAGAGTGAATCCCAAGGAGGCCATAGAGATGAAAGAGCAGATTGATGACCTGTTGAAAAAGGGTTTCATTCGATCTAGTGCTTCTCCATGGAGAGCACCAGTGCTCTTTGTACCTAAGAAGGATGGTACAGTCCGGTTGTGTATTGATTACCGGGCCTTGAATGCCATCACTATCAAGAACAAATATCCTCTGCCCAGGATAGATGATTTGTTCGACCAATTGAGCGGGACGAAGGTGTTTTCCAGGATAGACTTGAGATCCGGGTACCACCAGGTGAAGGTTAGGCCAGCAGACATCAAGAAGACGGCGTTCAACACGAAGTACGGGCAGTACGAGTTTCTGGTGATGCCATTTGGTCTCACAAATACGCCAGCTGTCTTTATGAACTTGATGAATAAGACATTTCACCAGTATCTGGATAAGTTCGTCGTAGTGTTTATCGACGACATCCTGATATACTCGAAGACGCCGGAGGAGCATGCAGAGCACTTACGGATAGTTTTGGGGATTCTGAGACAGGGGAGATTGTTTGCCAAATTGCCGAAGTGCGAGTTCTTTTTAGACCGAGTGGAGTTTCTCGGCCATGTAGTCACTGGAGATGGAATCTCGGTGGATCCCAGGAAGATTGCTGCAGTTGAGACGTGGAAGGCTCCGATGTCAGTTTCAGAGATCAGGATCTTTCTGGGTTTAGCAGGCTATTACAGAAAGTTCGTCCAGGACTTTGCTAGGATAGCTGAACCCATGACGAAGCTGACGCGGAAGGACGCAGAGTACATCTGGTCAGAGGACTGCCAGGCGGCATTTGAGGAGCTGAAGAGGAGGCTGACGACCGCTCCAGTTCTGACTTTACCTTCAGGTTCTGGAGGTTTCACCATATACAGTGATGCTTCTGGAAAGGGGCTAGGATGTGTTCGACAGCAGCATGGGAAAGTAATTGCTTATGCATCTAGGCAATTGCGGACTCATGAGAGGAATTATCCTACCCATGACCTCGAGTTAGCTGCGGTGATCTTTGCACTCAAGTTATGGAAACATTACTTATACGGAGAGCGTGTGGAAATCTTTACTGACCACAAAAGCTTGAAGTATGTGTTCACGCAGAAAGAGCTGAACATGAGGCAAAGACGATGGTTGGAGTTGATGAAGGACTTCGACATCGATTTACAGTATTATCCCGGGAAGGCAAATGTGGTGGCAGATGCGCTGAGCAGGCATCCGATGGCATGGTACCTGATGATTGATCGGTATTTGCGGGAGGATCTGGAGAAGCTCGATATCGAGCTAGTTCGGCCAGGATCAGTGATACAGATGATGGCGCTTGACATTCAGTCAGGTTTGATGGAGCAGATCCGGGAGGCACAGTCTACAGATGAGAGCCTTCGCAGACTTCGACTCCAGGCATTAGCTGGATTGCTGGATGACTTCACTATAGCAGAGGATGGATCCCTGCGGCATGGCAGCCGATTGTGCGTGCCGAAGGGAGAGCTGGTAGAGGCAGTCTTGCAGGAGGCGCACCGATCTAGATATTCTATTCACCCTGGTGCTAACAAGATGTACCGTGACTTGCGGGAACATCTTTGGTGGCACGAGATGAAGAGGGATGTATCACGCTTCATTTTGAGATGTCTAGTTTGCCAGCAGGTCAAGGCGGAGCGCCAGAGGCCAGCTGGTTTGTTGCAGCCATTACCTATTCTCGAGTGGAAGTGGGAACATATTACGATGGACTTCGTTTCAGGGCTTCCTCGTTCCCAAGGAGGGAAGGATGCCATCTGGGTCATTGTAGACAGGCTGACGAAGTGTGCGCACTTCATACCCTTCAAGGTGGAGCTTTCCACCGAGAAGTTGGCGGAGCTATACATGCAGCAGATAGTTCGCCTACACGGAGTGCCGGTGAGCATCGTGTCAGATAGAGATAGCAGATTTACATCCCACTACTGGAGGAGCTTACAGGAGGAGTTGGGCAGTAGGCTCAAATTCAGTACGGCGTACCACCCACAGACAGATGGGCAGTCCGAGAGGACGATACAGACGCTGGAGGATATGCTGAGGACTTGCGTGCTGGACTTCGGAGGATCATGGGAGAGCCATCTGCACTTGGTAGAGTTTTCATACAACAACAGCTACCAGGCCAGTATTGGTATGTCTCCTTTCGAGGCGCTATATGGACGACGATGCCGGACACCGCTCTTTTGGGATGATGTCGGAGACAGAGTCATGCTTGGGCCAGAGATGATCACGGATGCAGCAGAGAAAGTCGGGATGATCAGAGACAGGCTCAGAGTAGCTCAGGACAGGCAGAAACACTGGACTGATGCTAGTCGCAGGCCGATGGAGTTCGCAGACGGTGATATGGTGCTAGTGAAGATATCACCTACTCGAGGGACGATCCGGTTCGGACGGGAAGGGAAGCTGAGCCCCAGATACATCGGGCCATTCGAGGTACTTGGCAGGATCGGAGAGGTAGCTTACAGTGTTGCACTTCCACCCAATCTAGCAGGAGTTCATGACGTCTTTCACGTATCTCAGCTGAGGAGATATGTTCCAGACCCCAATCATGTGCTAGATCATTCAGAGTTGGAGGTCGGACCGAGCCTTACAGTTTCTGAGCAGCCAGTGGAGATATTAGACCGGAGAGAGAAGAGGCTGAGGAACAAGGTTATACCCCTAGTGCGAGTAGCTTGGAGCCGTCACTCCCCAGGTGAATCTACTTGGGAGAGGGAGTCGGACATGAGGGAGAGATTCCCTTACTTGTTCGATCCAACCGCTGCGAGGGAACCACCCGTTCCCGCTTGATACCTTAGAGGTTAGTTTTGATCGTAGCCTTATTCATTTGATTGTAATACTTGCTATGTTAGAATATTGTCGGGTCTTCAATCCTTGTGAATTTCGAGGATAAAATTTTTCAAGGAGGGAAGACTTGTAAGCCCCTGATTTTCAAATTCATTTTTAATTAGTGCTAATTAATTTTTAATGTCAATTATAGCCTTAAATAATTATTAGGAATTTTTATAGAATTTTTAAATAAATTTTTAATAAGTTTTAAATACAAAAATACCATTTTGTAATTTTCTAAATTGTTTTAATACTGTTTTGTAATTATTAGAATTGTTATAATATGGTTATGCAATTTATTAAATTGTTTATATATCAGTTTGCAATATTGAATTGTTATAAGTTGCGGAATGCAAATTTTTATTTGCATTTATACGCTGCTAGGACTTAGTTGCAATTTCCTAAACTCTAGGGGATTTTCTACAAAAGACCTAACCTAACCCTAATCGACGACCGCCTTTGCGCTGTCGTCGTCTCCGGCGATCCGCCCCAAACCCTAACCCTAATCCTAATTTCTAACCCAAAACCCACCGCCCTAGGATCCTATAAATAGCCCTGACCCCCCAGACCCTAACCCTAGACTCCCCGACCACCCACGACCACCACGAACCACCTTCTTCCCCACTCTTTCTCGTCGGAACCCTAACTTCGACGATCACCACCCCCACCCCTACACAAACCCTCACAGCAAACCACCACCACCACTACGTTCTCCTTGACGAGACGCGCCCAGCGCCACCGAAGCGCCGCGACGCCGACGCCTCCACCGCCCGTCCGCACGTTCGAAACCCTTCCTCTTCGCCGGACACGTAAGTGTCAGCTTCATTTCGTGTCGGCTGTGTCTCGATTTCACGTGAGAGACTCGCCAGGACACGGGGATGGTTGTCAAGTAGCTGGACACGAGAACTAGGGCTCGTGCGTGTCGTGCGAAGCACGGACACGAGCAAACCCTGTGTCCTTAACTGTCAGGACACAGGACTGTGTATTATTATTTTTTTTATTATTTAAATCAACTAAAACCTAATAAAATTAAAGTAAAACCCTATCCTAACAATCGGGCCGACTGGCCCATTGGCCAGCGCGCAGAGCCTAAACCCCCCCCCCCGCTGGCTCAGGATCGAGCCCCCCCTTTCCTTTCTGTTTTCTTTTCTGTTTTCTTTTTCTTTTCTTTTTCTTTTTGTTTTATATGTATATTTATATATATATGTATATGTATATATATATTAGTATATATATATGTATGTATATACTGTATTTTACAGTATTTTATATATATGTATATATATTTTATAGTTAGTAAATTTTATATATATATGTATATATGTATACATTTTCATGTGTATATATTTTTTATTTTTTTCATGTATATACACATTTTCATGAAAATGTGTATATATACACATTTTCATGTGTATATATATATTATTATATATACACTTTATTTTTAAGTATTTTCTTATATATATATATATATATGTTTGTGTATATATATATATATATATATACTTTATAAGTTAAGTATTTCCCTTATATATATATGTACTTTTAAACATATGTATGGATATTTTTACTATACATAATTTTGCCTTATTAAAATATTAATATTTGTTTTGTACTTTTTACCAAATTATATTTTAGTGTATTTAAATTACTGCAACCATTTGGTGTCCAAGCCTAGCATGGATATTTGGGCTCAAATGTGTTTTCACACATTCAAGACCTGTACAAGTCATATTGGACTTGATTCATGGCCTTGGGTCCTGTATTTGAACTTTGGTTCAAATTATATACATGGACAAAATACGCAGATAATTAATTATTGTGTGCATTGCTGTTTTTGATTTTCAAAAAAAATACTTAAAGTATTGCTAAAATTATGGAAAAATAGTTTTTAGATACTTTTTTAAGTTGGCTAATTTAGTATAATTTTTGTAGTATTTAATTTACTGTTTTGCCACTAGTTTGGCATATGAAACCAAAACTCATTTTCTGTATACTTAGGAAAACTGATTTTTATAAAATATTTGTACTGGATAGTAAATTCCAGAAAAATTATAATAAATTTCTATGATTAATAAGGATCACTTTAGTGCTTTACTTTAGGAAAAACTAGGCTTTTTGCCTATCTCTAAAATTGTTAGAACACAATGATCTTTTGATTTATTTACTGATTAATTACGACTTGTAGCTTTTTGTGTTATTTGGAGTTTTAGTCGTATTGAACCCCACCCCTCACTAGTATAAAGACCCTAGAAAGTTAGTTAACATAGTGTGTCACCCCACATTGGTCTCCTATGCCAAGTCATCATTTTGGCTAGGTGCCCAGTCACAAGTCGTGTCGCACCAATTAGTGTCCTAGTGATTTAGCTTAGTGTAAAACTAAGTTATTATATTTTACTTCTACAGCAACGAGTTACAGGACATCCATAGCACTGTTATCGCAGCTTGTTTTGTTTTGCTTTGCTAGAGGCAAGTACTTTCTACGAACTTTACATATTGTCACATAAATGAACTGTAAACCCCACCATGTTAAACGCTGATCCTTGGGGTAGCAAGTTAGATCTCTACATGTTGTACTTCCAGTTACTACCATGCTTAGAACAGTCTTGATGTATCTCTCACATGATTAGAATATGGGTTATGGGGAAACTGTTAGTAGTGTACGTGATTATGCCCCCTTCTCCCGTACGTATGTACCGAGCAAGGTTGATATTTTATATGTATACCTTGTCGTATGCTTTATCTCAACGCGGATTTGTACGTATGTACATCTGTCGCCGTTTCACTTGTACGGAAGTACATTTCATTATGTGCCTCCAGCACATTGTACATCTATTGACCGATCACGTACCTGCTACAGTTTTAAACATTACATATACATCTTTCTCTATGACATATGTGTCCTTGCCATGATAGACTATGTGATGCCATGCTTTCCAGTTATTTCTCACATGTTCATTCTCATGTTCATTTCTACGTTTCATATGCTAGTTTGCTAGATTTAGTACTTGCTCCCGTCCTGACAGGATAACGTTGTAGGTGTCCTTACTGAGGAGGAGTTACTCTGCGACTCATACTATGGGATTACCGCCGAGGACCCGGCTCTGCTTTACGAGGATGTTCCTGCGGGGAACCTCGCCTAGTTGTCTTTTTGTTTACTTAGACTTTTGAGAGTAGACATATATTAGACTACATCATTTTGTAACTGGACATGTATCCAGTTTTACATTTCAGTTTACTTGTACTTGGATATTTTACTATATACGACGACTTTTGTGTTTGGAGCATTTATGATTCTTCTTCACTTATAGAACTGTTAGCACATTTAGTCTTATCCTGTTGTCTTTAGAATAGCTTACTACGTTTTATCTCAACGTAGGCTGGGCATGCCTCGGCCTGGCCCAATAATTTGGGTAGCGGGTCGTGACACCTGTCACAGGATACTCACCTTCTAGACACTCAAATTCACTCATAGGATACCTCAATCTAACGCTCAATCACTAGGATGCACATTAGCCCATAGCCACTTATTTGTTCTCACAATGTGGTTGCCACATAAAACTATTTTTTGATAGTCCCCTCCTCTTCAAACTGTCACATACACACAAGCATGTGAGTGTAACTCACTAAAAAGTGCTAACTGGACATGTGAGCATGTAACAGGGAGCATAAAGTAATTAATGTGTGATATAATGTAAAGTGTGGACATGTAAAGTAAATGGAAGCATGTGAATACGTAAGACAAACTGGATATGTGAACATGTGAGATATCTGAACATGTGAGCATGTGAGATAACTGGACATGTGAGCTGGAAGACAACTGGGACATGTAAGCATGTAAGGTAACCAGGCTATATAAACATGTAGGGTAACAGGGACATGTGGATGTGCTAGATAACTAGGGCATGAGAGCATGTGAGAACTACATAGAATGACAAATGATAAGATGACTTAGGAACTATTCCGAAATACAAGTTACAACCCATAAACCAAACAAGGACTGGAGCTGTAACCCTTCTCCTGAACAGAACTTACTCTCCAATCAATGTACAACATAGGATTCATGTATAGCGTGTGGGTACTAAATAGGACGATAAATGACATGATGACTAAGAAACTACTCCGGAACCCAAGTTACAACCCGTAAATCAAACAAGGACCGAGGTTGTAACCCTTCTTCTGAACAGAACTTAGTTTCTAATCATTAATCGACAAAAGTAAAGCGTAAACAATAATGTACTGAAATAAATAAATACGGACACTGCCTAGACAAAACTGGACTAGACTGGACTCTATATAACAATCACGGCCAAGCAATGAGTACGACTTTATACATTAGCTAACTAGGGTTATCACAATCCTAATTACAAATATACGCACTTTTGAGAAATCCAATCCAGTTACCTGTCCTGCAGACTACCCGACTTGCCCAGGCAAAAAGGAAAAGAAAGTATTAGAGATACATCGTCCGGGAAACAAATGTATCCTAAGATCTAATAGTGGGTACATCACCCAGGAGACAAATGTACCCTAAAACATATAAAAGGTGCAACACTCAACGGTACGCTGGAAGTGTACTCATCATGACAGGTAGCTCCAAATCCATTCAGGTTGGGGCCGGGACAGAGGGCTTGCAGGTAACCGAAAAATTCTTCCCTCCCAATGCATCTAGGTAATCAAGCTAGTTGTTTAGTCCTTAACGTTCTCTTATTGGATTCTGGGTGTAACATTCCACAGAATCCATCCTAGACATGATATGCAAGACTCGACAATATAAGAAAGTGCACTATAACAAGCCACAACAAGATAATATAATAAGCTGTAAGCTAGGAGTACGCTACGATGAGCCACTATAGAGAAAATAGATAGTGCACCACGACATGCCACTATCATGTAAACAAGAAAAGACATGCAAAAGAGTGCACTACGACGGGGCACTATCTAGTAAGCAAAGAAGACATGTAACATGAGTACGATACGACCTGCGCAAGCACGGTGCGCGAGCGCACGGCACAATATCGTGCCGGCATGCGGCGCACGAGATGCGCTGCATGCGTAGGAAAAAATGCCCACAGCGCAAGGTGCACGCAAGCACGACGTGAGACAGAAAATTGCACGGGCGTGCTGCGTGCGTGGAAAAAAATGCCCACGGTGCAACGTGCGTGCAAGCAC
The DNA here is from genome assembly GCA_029216955.1 of Iris pallida. NCBI lineage: Eukaryota > Viridiplantae > Streptophyta > Magnoliopsida > Asparagales > Iridaceae > Iris > Iris pallida. The sequence goes on along the minus strand of JANAVB010034617.1, from coordinate 4,411,378 downwards.
GGCGCACAGACTCGCGGCAGAAAATCGCACGGACGTGCAGCAGAAAATTATATGACCATGCCGTGCACGAGGGCAAAAATGCCCATGGTGTAATGTGCGCGCAAGGCAAAAATACTGCACGCGGTACTGTTCATCGTCCCGACAGCACCAAAAGGTGTGGAAAACCCATGAACACGAAAAATTGCATAACTAACTCAAAATAAATCGAAATCAAGTGGTTCAAAAGCCAAAATTGGATAGAATAAAAATTTTCACAACGCGGAACTATTAGTTTTCGAAAATAATAAAGTTTAAGAGATCAAAACCAAGAAAAATAAAAAAAGTTGCAAATTTAAATCAACAAAAATGTAACCGTCAAAACCAAAAACTCCAAGTTCTAAAGAGGCTTAGAGTCATGCAAGGAAGAGAATAGAACAAAAAATGGCAAAAATAATAATGTTCAAGATTTAGAAAGATGTATTTGCCTGGTTTGGGGGAGGAGTAAATGAAGAAGAAGATGAAAACTAAATGAAGTAATGAAGAGCGAGAGAGAGAGAGAGAGAAGTTGGTTTTTATACAAAACCCTTCTCATCTAAAAGCAGCCCAAACTAAGCCATGCCAAGTTGAACCAAACCAAATTAAACCAAGTCAAGATTAAACAGAAGCAAGGCTAAGAAAGACAATTCAAAATACGAGTCACCTGACAAATATTAGAATTTCACACACGTATACTGAAAATACGTATAATAGAAAATGGGAGTGAAAGGCATGCCATCGGTATACACTGGTATACTGGCGATATACCGGTTAAGGAAAATCTATAAGTTAAATTTTTTAAAGAATTTCGAAAACCAAAAAAATATGAAATACAGTACAAAAAATGTATACGTATGTAAATACCGATACTGTGAGACGAGTCTCACAGTGTGGATCTCTGTTCCTGATCCGGTATCCATATCAGGATCTAACAGAAGGTAACCTGGGATGCTTCTCTGTCATAGCTTGTGTATTCCACCTTCAATCTCTGATTTCCTTGCATATGTCGATTATGGCTACATTGATCGCACATTGGCAGAGTTGATGTGATAATCGGGTCGTCCAAATGACATTCGAATCAAGAATATTGAAGGATGACACAGTGCTACTAACCTCACTATCCAAAATTTATTTGTGGGGACATCGACACTGGGACGATAGTTTCATCAGTTCGACTAGTCGATAGATGGCTGGATAGAAAATATGATTACTCGACATGGTACAAACAGTTTATTAGACGTTTCAGGAAATATGGTTGTCAAAATATCTTACTGAAAATCTTCAGCAGTGAGTGATCCTACATACGAGCGGTTGGAGACTGATGACAGTCGATCGTTCACACAGTTAATTAGTTCGATGGAACCATCAGTGGAGGACATGGTTCAGAACACGACCAGTAGTCTTTCTTGTTTGGGTATTGAAGTGGAAGCTCTCTTATGTGGAAAGTCATTCAAATGCTTCAGTGGTCAGGCTCTGAATATTGTAGTGTTCATGCTCCGATACTAGTTCCTATTGCTCCAGCAGCTCCCAGACTAAGAAGCTACTACAGCTCTAGCTCATGTTGCTGTTTGAGTTAGAGTTGACAGTCATGTGGTACCTTTAACTCTTTATGGTACGTCAGAAGGGAAGTACTTCGTTCCACTATGAGAGAGTTATGTAACGTCCTTGCAACTGTGTTTGATGGTAGACGCGATCTGTCTTGTATCTATGACTCGGTTGTTGGCGTCTACCGAAATGATCAAGGGAACAAATCGCATAAGGACCACTTTCGTACCTTAAAGGCACTGACTGAAGAGGTTGATCCTGTCTTATGTCTAACGATGGATATCAATGAGGCATTACAGCAACTCTATGTCATGGTATATCTTGGATCTCTCCGTCCTGATGCAGACTCTGCACAGTCTCAGTTCATTATTGCGGTCGAGGTTCCATCTTTGATGGACACCTGCTTTCATGTTCTCCGGGCAGCAAAAGTCGTTGAGACTACTACTGCAAACCCCCTCCTAAATTATATATATATATATATATATATATATATATATATATATATATATATATATATATATATATATATATATATACGATTTATTTCATGTATATAATATAGATTTGTAGATACTCTTTTCTTTTATTTTAAATAAAAATAATATATTCTGATATATAAACGAAAACTTATAAATGTATGTAAAGTGTTTTATATATAATACGAAACACTGTATGTATTTTTAATGTATAAATGATATGCATTTTTATAAAAAAATAATTTAAGATTTTCTTTATAATTATTTTATTATTATTATGGGACTTTTAGAAATTTTAGTTATTGGGTTTAATTTCTTTTCTAGTAATAGTAATAGAATTAATAATAGGGGCCACATAAATATTTTTTTTAAAGTATATATTTTAAATCATGTTTAAATTCATTTTTAGATTTTAGTATAAATTTTAGATTATTTTTAAAAGTACTTTAAGATTTTTTTTAATAAAAAATAGAAAAGAAAGGGAAAAAAAACCTCCGTCGGTCGGCTGCCTCACGGCCAGGCAGCAGCAGCCACGCAGACAGAGCAGTAGCTTGTGGGGCCCTCTTCGCGCTGCGATAGTTCCTTCATCGCTCCATCATTTTACGAGCCTTTTTTGACGGTACCTAGACGTCCTAACCCTCTTCACTTCTCTTAAAGTAGTTTGTTTTATTTTACATCGTGTGCCTCGTAAATCGAGTTCTAAATCGATAAAAACTTAATTTTTTGAATATAGAAACTGTCCCAAAATCCCAACTTTGAAGGCTGATTCCTGTCAAACCATTGAACATCCACTTGAACAGCCTTGTAGACAACATATACGGCTACAAAACTCTATTTTTAGTTTCTATTTTAGTTTATTAATTTATGTTTTAAATCGATTCTAAAATCCCAAAAAATAGTTTTTCGATACGGAGTCCGTCGCGACAAACCGGACGACTTGGTCACGAATCAGTTGCATTTAAAAGGGTTGATAGAATTTGAATTGGTTACGTGTGCATGACGGATTCGATGCATATCCGTCGAAATTTACAGTATCGACAATTTTCTAAAATTCCTGATTACTTCATGCATACTCATTATGTCACGATGAAACTTGTGCCAATAAATTCGTATCATTTTTGGGTCCGGTGAGCTAAGTTTGTTTTGATTATGAGAAAGTTGACCGAATCGCCGTTTCGTGGGCCCTACGATTCGATTCAATGGAAAATTATGTGCACGAATCATCGGAATCCAAAATCGGACGTACCTTGAGTTTGTATCGAAAAATTGGACTCGTATACATATAATTTGTTGACTTTAGAGATCATAGGATTTGGCACATTTTTTGATGTAAAGCAGGTCCAACGGCGGATACTATTTTGATCAAAATTATCGTTTTGCTCATGTGCCAAGAATTGGACTTATGGGTAGTTTACATCAGCTTTTTCTATTATTCCGAGAAATTTGGTGATATTTGTTTCAGCATCCGAAAATGTTCGTGGAGATTTCATCTTTGCAGCTTCTGTTGCTTTATCATATTTGCCTTCTAGACCTTGTCAGATCATCACACAACCTCCAGGCAAGATACCTTGCCATATTTACTATTTGTTTACCTTTAGTTCAACATGTTACAATTCATGTTATTTATTTATTGTTTATTTTACTTTATTTAAATTGTGCGTCCGAGTCATAATTGGGTGCAACGACTGAGTTAGTCATTTTTGCTACTTGCCTTTATTTTAAGCACATTGACCTAGATTTAAGAGATTGTCCTATGTTTGTGGACTATTTTTATATCATCATTGTCCTTGACACATGTGTGCCATGAGTCGCGAGTTGCGTATAAATTTCAGATTTGCATATCGACTGATCATCAGTAGGTACAGGCCGAGGAATAGGTTATAACTGCTAATATATAAACATAATAGAAGAATTAGCTGTTATTAGAGGTATATGTTATGGATACGACATAGATAGGATCATGACGCAGGAAGGACATTTCCTTAGCGTATGTGCTACTATGCACATTACCTTTTAGTGACCGTATGCTTCGTCGGAGATGCGGGTTGACGATCCTGGATTTAATTGCAGATGTCCACTAATGTTCATTCACATTATGCACATTAGGCCCTGGTTTCCAATAGGGGACTATGCTAATCTCAGTTACTGTCAGAGATCCCATGTGTTGAATATTGTTCTTAAAGTGCATGTTTTACATAGAATGGTTAGGTGACCGTTTTTATTTTTGGTATGTGTACTTTTCTATTTGGATCATGTACTAATACCTGATCATGGCATGGAACAGTATTTTATCGCAGAATAGTGTGCCACACCTTGTCATTGTTTGGTTGTAGGTGTGGTTCACTGCTTCGATGATAAAATACAGGACCGTGTTATGATCCGGATTATTACTAAGCAGTTTATATTCAGTTTATATGGCATGATATTTTATATTTCTTTAGGTACTTGCTGGCTTCGTGCTTAGAGTCATTGGTGTACTTCTGCAGGATTCATGTATAGATCGGGATTTTATTTTTATCAATCTTTCGTGCTTTATTTTTCTTATCATGATATATTCTGCTTGTTACCTATTATTTGTAGATCCATGTTATTTTTTTCGAGTCTATTCAGACAAGTGTAGCATTGGGTGCACACCATGATATATGTTGCCCATTCTTATATTATGTATTCTTGTGGATTGAGACATAGATGTATTTATTGAGTTATATAGGTAGTTGATCTTTGTTGTACAACTTATACATATTCGAGCTGGGTTGGAGCCCACTTGATACGTAGTTGACAAGTTTACGTATTCCTAGTTCTACGTGATTTGGGACTAGGGCCTGACAACTACAGATGAGGCCCCTGTTGGTCGATCTGTCCAGGGTATAGTTGGTGGTTTATACCGTGGAGGTCATAGTAGCTGAAATGCTGGTCACGATGGCAAACGGGGATTGGTGGTCGTAATGGAGAGGAAGACCGCGTACATGCTTCAACTATGGAGAATAAGGCTACTTTCAGTAGCAATGTCCTAAAGCACCTTTTGCCAACACTATATCAGATACTTATGATAATGACAGGCTGTCAGTGCTGATGTACACAGAAAACCTATGCCAATTTTATTGACTTCCAAACTCAGCGTCGTGGTGAAGCTTCTACATCTGGATACACAGACGGGTAGCTACGTATGTGGTAAAATTGAAGCAGTGGGTGATTGACTTGGGTACTCAACTGCGTATGTAATTATGTATCGGCGGATCGTGTGACCGATAGTACTGTGGCGAATGGTGATTCACTAGCAGTCCGTTGAAAACCAAGTACCGTCTTTCTTCCAGACTGTCCCTCACTTCAGTATTACATACACTTGAAAATCCATTTAGTTTACTATTAATTTGTCAGATTATACACGATTTGGAATGCTCAGTAATATTTTTCCTAATTATTGTATTTTTAGGACCTGAAGACTAGAAAGACTATCGGTAAGGACATGTGGCTGAAAGCTTGTACTTGTTTGATATGAATTCTTTTGTTGCCCGTGTCAGCGTAAAACTCGGTCCTTTTCAGTTCCACTGTCGGTTAGGTCACCCATCTACCCAAGCTCTCTAGAAAATATTTCCATTTTTAAATGTTCTAGTTCCTTTTGATTGTGAAGCATGTAGTTTGGCCAAACATCACCCGGGTTCCCTATCTAGTGAGTCTAAATAAAGCGACATCAGCTCAATTTGAGGTGATACATTCTGATGTATAGGATCCTTATTCTATTGAATCTATGATAGGTTTCAAGTATTTTGTTTCCTTTGTTGATGACTACTTACGTGTCACATTTGTCACTATATTTAGTACAATTTTTTGCGAAAATCAAAATACAATTTGGTGTTCCTATTAAATGTTTGCGGAGTGAGAATGGTCGTGAGTATCTGTCTCGATATGACATCATCCACCAAACTTTCTGTCTTTACACGCCACAACAAAATGGTGTGGCCGAAGGCAAAAAATGTCATCTTTTAGAAACAACGTATGCTCTTATATTTCAAGCACGTACTCCCAGGAGATTTTGGTCGAATGTGATACTTACAACTTATTATCTGACCAATCGCATACCATCTTCGACTTTCAATGGCACTACTCCATTTTTTCGGTTACCTCCCACACGCAAGCCATTTTCTGTACATCTTAAAATTTTAGGCTGCTTGGGTTATGTTCAAGATACTCGACCGACTTTGTGCAAATTGGATCTGAAGGACACCAAGTGTATTTTTCTTCAGTATATGAAAGATTAGAAAAGGTATCGACGTTTCTCACCAACTTTAAAAAGATACTTTATGAGTCGGGATGTTACCTTTTTTGAACTGAGGTTCCTCCACTCCCATCAACAACTAATTCAAACACAACAACCCCCCATAAGGATGTCTTCCCCTGTCGAGCTAGTTTTCCAGTATGATGGTGCGCAAACATCAGTCTAGTAGGAACCAGCATCGCAGTCTCACCAGCTCCGATAGACCAAACATCACTGATGGTACCTTCGGCCATCGTGCAATCATCCTCCTCCAGCTCTACTGATTCACCAGCTCCACAATAACAACCTTCAGCAATGGTGACCACGGCCATCGTCATCTTCTTGCTCCACTACTCCATAGCTGCCTAAATTCTTGGCTAGTCCTGTCGATCATGCCGCAACCATCCTTTGAGTTGTTGGCACTACAAAATGCTCGTGATTCAAACTCAGTCCTTGGTGGCAACTATTGACGGAATTTAGATACCCAATTTCAGCAGAGGAAGGACTCAATCATCCCAGTTGGCTTGCAGCGATGGAAGATGAGATAAAAGCACTCCGAAAGAATCGTACTTGGACTTGGTAGATTTATCTACTGGTAGGAAGGTAGTAGGTTATAAGTGGGTGTTCACAGTCAATGTAAAACCGGATGGTGCTCTTGATCATATGAAAGCTCATCTTCTGGAGAAAGGGTATTGTCACGCCTTATTACCGAAGTACGAGATAGACATGGCCAACTACCTCATACGAGGTAAGAAGACCTCATAGGACGATTTCTGCTGTCAAAAGACAAGGGGGTGCATGCTATAATTGTAGCACCCAGTTTTCCAAATAAGGATAATTTCGAAATTTCGTGTTTATAATTATTTTAATAATGATATTTAATTTATGATATGATTTTTGGTGATTTTAAATTATTTTAAAATTATTTAAATCAATGACTTGTGGTTTTGACGTTTTGCTAGTGAAACCCTGGAGACTGTTTGACCTAGAGCCTAACCATGTGATTATGATATTTTAATGTCATTTCTGGCTTAAGGATATTCTGTATTTGACCTCTTTGAATTATTTTGATATTTATTTTATTATTTATGATATTGTTTTGGGGTTATTTGAGTCGGGTTCGAATTTCATCTCAATCCGACTTGTAACGGGGACCCGGGGTAACTTAGACTCTAGTTGGACCCATGCATTAGTTAGCCATGACCCACATTTTAATTAGTCATGTTAGAAAGATTATTCATAATCCTAATTATTAGGTTAACCATTTAGAGTTTTTATTTTGACCCTTTTACCCCCAAACCCTAACCAAAATTGTTTTAAACACTTGTAACTAAGGGAGGGGCAAACTTGTAATATTCAATGAAAGGGGGATATAACCATTGTGGCCGGCCCTAATAGGACTCCCATCTCATTTCCTTTCTTTGAGAAGTCTTCTTCCCCAAGTGGCTCTCAAGCTCTCCCAAGGAAGAAGCCTTTCTCCTTGGATTTTCTCTCCTTTAGGTAATATTTCCTTCTCTTTTATTTCTCCATTTTGTATTTAGGAAAGTTTTAACCATAGGAATGACCCCCATTGTTGTGTCCCTATTTTGTCTCCTCTTGTGTCCTTTATGTGTCCTTTAGGGATTTTTATTGTATTATTGTTGTGTCTTGTGTTCATGGGGAAAACCCCCCAAACTTGGACACACTTTATATTTAAAATATTGATTAAATGAATTAATTCATATTAAATCTCAGATTTGAATATGTAGAGATGTGTTCTTGAGTACTTTACATTTCATTCATGTATCTCTTATAGATGTGTTCATGTTACATATATAGATTTGTGCATGTATATATATATATATATATATATATATATATATATATATATATATATATATATATATATATATATATATATAAAATATATATATATATATTGAAAAAAAAATATAATATATATATATATATATATATATATATATATAATATATAATATATTATATATAATATATATATATATATATTATATATATATATATATATATATATATATATATATATATATATATATATATATATATATATATATATATTGTAATGAGAGTGTATCCATATTTATATATGTAATAAATGGTTCATGATGATTATATAATCAAGTTTGTGAGTGTGTTTCCTCATATTATTATTGCTATTATTGTTGTGGATAATTAGGATATATATTGTGTATTCTTTTGGCTCAAACTATCTAAATTTGTCATGATTTTATCCACGTTTTTAATTTCACCCCTAACTTAGAAATGTCAGAACTTCTAGCTCAAAGCTCGGTTTAATCTCTCATTTTTTTAAAAGAAGTGTATTGAAGTTAGCTTTCCAAAAACATGTATTAATAGGCCTAATTCTTTATGTAACATTCTGGAGAATTATTTGAGTGTCAGCCGTACGAAAGACAAATGCGTTCTCGGTGTTTTTGCGATTCCGGGAGTTTTCGGAAACGAAAACACGATCCGTTTGAAGTTTCGGAAAGCTAACACATAGATCTATAACATAATTTAATCCTAGAATTTAATTCATGCTGAGTTGGTACAGTATTGATTATTAATAGGAGTTACTATTCGGCATATACATTTTGTGCACCCTTGTGTGTAATATAATGTTCTATTTGATTTTAACCCATATTAATGTATATACATTATGTAACTAAATAGAGAATGCAAACATGAGTAAATGGCTAAATAAATGATGTATGAGGTATAAGTATCATATCTAATGTAAGCATGTATAAGTATGGCTTGTAATGAATATGTAGGTTCCATAGTATGTAATGTATGGTGCAAATAGTAGTGCAAGAGAATAAATGAATAATGAATGAATGCAGGCATGAATGTAATGTAATAATAGATGTAATGTATGCAATATACAAGTTAATGAGATGTAATATTCTATGTTAACACAAATCCTATATTACCTCATGTACCCCTTACACTATGTTGACACTATCACACTTGACACTTTGTTCACTTACACTTTGAGACTCTTTGATATGTATACACTATGTATGCCCATTTAACCCTCACTTGCCCCTTTGCCATGTTCACATACACACACATAGCCTCTTAAATAAGTATTTATGAATATAGTTAACTTATCTATGTATGTATATTATATATATATTAGCATATTGTATTGTAATATATAAGTTTATACAGCCATTTGAAATGCCATGATTATAGACCTAATGTTGAATACCAATATATGCATGTGTATATATGTGTAGACATGTATAGCTTAAAGTAATAGATTACCTAGTGTATATCTAATGTGAATTCTTGCCTATTTGAGTATTGAATAATTGCATGCTATATAGTGTTTGGTGTATGTTGGCTTGTATTGCCTTGTATTGATGTGTGCTTGCTAGAATAGTCTTGGTTAGGCCTAGTAAGCCTTGCTGGGTTAGGACATGACCTAGTTTGACTAGTGCAGTTGACCAGAGTTGACTAAGGGTTGACTTTGGCCTAGTTTGACCTAGATTCATGTAGAATACATTTTAGTGCTTTATATTATCCTTCTGAACATGTTGTGACTTGTGCTGTTCTGATTAGGAGCCAGACACATCTCCTCGGACAGTATATTTACTTTGGACATTCAAACACCAGGCGAGTACATTCTTTGATCATTTCATATCTTGTTTAGGATTATATTTCCTGCTTTAGATTACTTTACATGATGCTGACACATTGAAAACATGGATTAGTACTATATGGATCTTATTGTGCGATGTTATCCCCTTAGCGGATACATCGGGTATTCACGTTCGTGTACTTTATCGTGAGCATCGTGTACTCCTTATATTCGTGACATTCGTGTAAAAATCGTGTAAAATTGTGTATATTCATGTATTCACATGATCTCGTGTGCGACTATACTTCGTGTGCAATAACATATCATATCTAGATCCTTGTGTATTGATTTAGGACGGGGGAGTAGAAGTGGTTATGTAATCAATCCAGTAGATTACTCGTGTACAACCTCTGTAGATTACTCGTGTACAACATCGTGTCGTTTACATAACCATCTTGTGCTCTGAATCACTAGTCACTGATAGTTCTCTATATAGTATAGCTATTTACTTACAGTCTCTCTCTTTTTCATCATGTTATTTCTTCAGATCCTGTATCTTACTCTCTAGCATGTTTATATTTCCTAACCTGTTATGATATTGTTGAGATGTACTGTACTCGCTCCTGTCCTGACCGGACCCGTTGATAAATTTTACAGATAGCTTGGAGATTGCCTGCTAGCCTAAAGAAGACACATTAGAGGATGTTTAGTTTGCTATTTTTTAATTGTCTGGAGTTGTATTTACTTTATGGATTACTGTATCTGAGTTTGGAGATTTGAGATGTATTTTTGGATTTGTGTATCTTAGACACTTAGATTTCTCTCTGTTGTACCTCTTTTGGATTTCATATTTTATCTATCCTTATCATGCTCTACCTTAGATGTGATTGAGTCTGCATCTGCTATGTCACCCCCATTCGGGGAGCATAAACTGTTTAGCCTTATACTATTAGATGCATGAGACCTAGGACAGCGTTCTACCGTCGACACTGCGGCGTAGGCTGGACGTACCTACTTTTCGTGCCCTAACTCTAGGGTGCGGGTCGTGACACATTTTTAGTGGTAGCCCATGCAGGTCGAGATTCGCATTAGTGCGATTTCGTAGTAGCGCAACGACTTAGTTGTACTACTACGAGCATGCTATAGGATATATAAATTAAGATGTTAGGATGAGAGGATACTCAATCACTGTTAGGATTCCTTGAGAGATTTCTGGGATGACCCTTGAGAATCTCATTTTGAATTCCGATTTAAACTCATTTTCCTTGTTTTGATTCACCTTTTTCCTTGATTTGAATTTGATTTTGTGGATTCATTGTAGAACTTTGAATCCTGGTATTAGTTGATGATTTTGATAAAATTTTGTAGTTGTTGATTTAATTTTGTATTTAGATTAATATTTTCAAATCCAAGGTACTCAATCACACTTAGGATTCTTTGAGATATTTCTGGGACGACCCCTGAGAAACTCATTTTGAACTTCAATTGGAATTTCTTTTCCTCTTGTTTGGATTCACCCTCATTCCTTGCTATTGAATTTAAGCTTGATGGGTTCCTCTCGTTTGAACCGATGAGGAGGAACATATCTTTATTATTCTTTCTCGCCATTATTCTCGTGCATTCTTATTTACCTCTTATCTTAAACTCTGTCTCATTACATTAATTATCCATATCTTGTCGTCCCTACCAGATGTACTTCGAAACCCTTGAATCTTCATATCTTTTGCATGGGAAAGGCTAAGAAAGTGACATAAATTATGTAGCTCAGAGAAGACGTAACTGGTTATTTTATGATGATCTAAAGGAAATCAAATGTGGAGTGTTCCATATGGAAACTTGAGATAGAAATGTGGTAAAGGTCTCGAATAGAATAAAGAGATGTATACTGCCAATCTGGAAACAATTAAATTTAGAGAAATTTTGGGGTTATGAGATAGTTTATAGGTGTATTAAAAACTAATGAGGATATCAGAGGTCAACCTAGTTTTGAGAACTTAGAAAATCTTGGTTAGTGATTCTGGGAAAAACTTTTACTCTAAGGCTATTAGAAGGTTAGTAATGGAAAAGAGAAGTTAATTGTGTTTAATAAGGATATTAAACAAGATGTTGCAAGAAAATGACTAGGGATAGAGAGAACACAAAGTTATGGAAGTTTAGAGATTGTTGTGAAATATTTTTAGGAGAATAATATTCAAGGGTGTATGTCGAAAAAAATACGGAAGTTGATTTTATGATGGAAGATAAGTTTTGTAAGGCCTAGAGATTTAAATTAAATAATACGAGGAGAACAATTTGAACAAGTTCAAGGAATTCATAAACGGAATTTAGAGATTTTGGGTCAAATTTAAGACAAGGTGAAAGAACTTAAAAATTTAAATAAATGGTTAATGTTGATTCCTAGATATGAGGGCTGTGATTCAAGACTGATGTTTGGAAATTGGGAATTGCCTACGGTAGTCATGGTAAGGGTTTAAGTAAAGGTTAAATTTTCATATGGAGACTGGTGAGGTAAAGATATGATTGGTAAGTTATGACCAGATGAACTTAAGAGTATCAGAAGCAGATGACTAACTCGATCTTCATTATTTTTGTGCATTAATTACCACCTCTTGAACTTCCACTTTCTAATTGAGATCCTTGACGTTCCTTATCGTGACTTTGATATTCGGAATGTAATACTAGCTGTTACCCTCTAACAAATCTTATATACAAGACCTAGACGAGCTCACCTTCGTGTAGGTATATCATGTCCTACTAAAACCCGTCTTCTTGTACTCTATTTTCTTGATATAATTTTTTGGTCAACTGGCTAAACTATAACCTCTACCATTATACTAAATTTCTTCTTATTTCAATTAAAAATCCAGCCTTGACTTAATTCTTTCGACCCGACATGTGATGGTGTTCTGCTTGTTTTCTTAGATGCTTAACCTTGTACCTTATCTGATTACTTGACCCGTTGGTTAAGAAGCTTGGACTATGTAATTCCTTTCATCATTACCACCCTTATATCTTGTACTGCTAAATTAGCCTTAGTTTTGCAAGCTTATCTATTTTGGAGCTTGGTCATGACATATTTTATTGGGTGGCCATCCACTAACATATTGTCTAATCAGAACCGGTACATGATGGTCTGATCAACCTATTGCACTTTGGTTCGCTTTTTCATATATCAATCTATGAGAATGGAGATATAGTTAAACTTTACCCTAGAGTCTCATTCGCGACAGGCTTGACAATTCTCCTTGAAATCTTTTCGTCGCCTAAGAACCTCGTATTCGTACTCAGTCGAATTAAATTTAATTATGACATGAATCTCCATCATTGGATGCTCGTACTCATACTTTGATTTCATTGATTTCCCTTCTTGCCCAAATCTCGTTTTATCCCAAAATTGATCAACTTAGATTGTGTCAAGACAAAAATCTATTTATGATTTGTTGTGCCTAAATTTTCAATTTTTGCCATTTTATGGAATAGTAACCTTTTAATAATTTCTTAGTTGCTTGTTAATGACCAATTTTTATATAGGATGGTAGACAGCCCTACAACCTTGATGATTGTTGTTCCCTTACCTTTCTAATTAGGACACCCTAGATTGTTTGTGTGTTGATACCATAGTACTGTTTTGACCTAGAATGATTAGTGTACCTAGGTGAGACTTCCAACTGCTACGGTATGTCCTGACCTTGTATACTATTCCTTCAAATTGCATGATTTAGATAAAAAAATTTAGACCTTGATTGTTGGGAAATAGGGACGTCACCCCATTAGTATCAGTTGTAGATATATATATGTTAGTCCTTGATGTGGGGATGTGTGTCTATAAACATGTAGCTTATAAGATTTATGAGAGATTATAGTATCAGCCTTGATAGGATGTACTAGTCTTTTGGTGAGTATAAATGTGTTATGAGAGGTAGGGGCCTATATGTCTTAGTAATGCATCGTCCTATGGTAATAGAATGTATTAATAGATGGTTAATAGGAAGATAATAGTTTGAGCATACCTATAGCCTATGATCAGTTCCTTTTCATCCTTAGTTAAGACCACTTTAAAATAGGTCCAGTCCCTTGGATATAGGTTCCAGTCCATATTTTATTGAAGTTCCATTACCACCGTACAGCAGAGCAGTGTTGGAGGTATTCCTAGATTGACACTATTTAGATGTCCGTTTAATATTCCAGTTTTAGGAAGTGTTACCTTAGATATTGGGTAGGTTAGAGGCTCTAGAAGGAGTACTATCGATCTTAAATTTCGAGGACGAAATTTTTCTAAGGTGGGTAGAGTTGTAGCACCCAATTTTCTAAATGAGGGTAATTTCAAAATTTTGTGTTTATAATTATTTTAATAATGATATTTAATTCATGATATGATTTTTGGTAATTTTAAATTATTTTAAAATTATTTAAATCAATGACTTGTGGTTTTGACGTTTTGCTAGTGAAACCCTAGAGACTGTTTGACCTAGAGCCTAACCATGTGATTATGATATTTTAATGTCATATCTGGCCTAAAGATATTTTGCATTTGACCTCTTTGAATTATTTTGATATTTATTTTATTATTTATGATATTGTTTTGGGGTTATTTGAGTCGGGTTCGAATTTCATCTCAATCCGACTTGTAACGGGGACCCGGGGTAACTTAGACTCTAGTTGGACCCATGCATTAGTTAGCCATGGCCCACATTTTAATTAGTCATGTTAGAAAGATTAGTCATAATCCTAATTATTAGGTTAACCATTTAGAGTTTTTATTTTGACCCTTTTACCCCCAAACCCTAACCAAAATTGTTTTAAACACTTGTAACTAAGGGAGGGGCAAACTTGTAATATTCAATGAAGGGGGGATATAACCATTGTGGCCGGCCCTAATAGGACTCCTATCCCATTTTCTTTCTTTAAGAAGTCTTCTTCCCCAAGTGCTCTCAAGCTCTCCCAAGGAAGAAGCCTTTCTCCTTGGATTTTCTCTCCTTTAGGTAATATTTTCTTCTCTTTTATTTCTCCATTTTGCATTTAGGAAAGTTTTAACCATAGGAATGACCCCCATTGTTGTGTCCCTATTTTGTCTCCTCTTGTGTCCTTTATGTGTCCTTTAGGGATTTCTATTGTATTATTGTTGTGTCTTGTGTTCATGGGAAAAATCCCCCAAACTTGGACACACTTTATATTTAAAATATTGATTAAATGAATTAATTCATATTAAATCTCAGATTTGAATATATAGAGATGTGTTCTTGAGTAATTTACATTTCATTCATGTATCTCTTATAGATGTGTTCATGTTACATATATAGATTTGTGTATGTATATATATATATATATATATATATATATATATATATATATATATATATATATATATATATATATATATATATTGTAATGAGAGTGTATCTATATTTATATATGTAATAAATGGTTCATGATGATTATATAATCAAGTTTGTGAGTGTGGTTCCTCATATTATTATTGCTATTATTGTTGTGGATAATTAGGATATATATTGTGTATTCTTTTAGCTCAAACTATCTAAATCCGTCATGATTTTATCCACGTTTTTAATTTCAGTCCTAACTTAGAAATATCATAACTTCTAGCACAAAGCTCGGTTTAATCTCCCATTTTTTTAAAAGAAGTGTATTGAAGTTAGCTTTCCAAAAACATGTATTAATAGGCCTAATTCTTTCTGTAACTTTCTGGAGAATTATTTGAGTGTCAGCTGTACGAAAGACAAATGCGTTCTCGGTGTTTTCGCGATTCCGGGAGTTTCCGGAAACGAAAACGCGATCCGTTTAAATTTTCGGAAAGCTAACACATAGATCTATAACATACTTTAATCCTAGAATTTAATTCATGATGAGTTGGTACAGTATTGATTATTAGTAGGAGTTACTATTCGGTATATGCATTTTGTGCACCCTTGTGTGTAATATAATGTTCTCTTTGATTTTAACTCATGTTAATGTATATACATTATGTAACTAAATAGAGAATACAAACATGAGTAAATGGTTAAATAAATGATGTATGAGGTATAAGTATCCTATCTAATGTAAGCATGTATAAGTATGACTTGTAATGAATATGTAGGTTCCATAGTATGTAATGTATGGTGCATATAGTAGTGCACGAGAATAAATGAATGATGAATGAATGCAGGCATGAATGTAATATAATAATAGATGTAATGTATGCAATATACAAGTTAATGAGATGTAATATTCTATGTTAACACAAATCCTATATTACCTCATGTACCCCTTACACTATGTTGGCACTATCACACTTGACACTTTGTTCACTTACACTTTGAGACTCTTCGATATGTATACACTATGAATGCCCATTTAACCCTCACTTACCCCTTTGCCATGTTCACATACACACACATAGCCTCTTAAATAAGTATTTATGAATATAGTTAACTTAGCTATATATGTATATTATATATATGTTAGCATATTGTATTGTAATATATAAGTTTATACAGCCATTTGAAATGCCATGATTATAGACCTAATGTTGAATACCAATATATGTATGTGTATATATGTGTAGACATGTATAGCTTAAAGTAATAGATTACCTAGTGTATATCTAATGTGAATGCTTGCCTATTTGAGTATTGAATAATTGCATGCTATATAGAGTTGGGTGTATGTTGGCTTGTATAGCCTTGTATTGATGTGTGCTTGCTAGGATAGTCTTGGTTAGGCCTAGTAAGACTTGATGGGTTAGGACATGACCTAGTTTGACCTAGTTTGACTAGTGCAGTTGACCAGAGTTGACTATGGGTTGACTTTGGCCTAGTTTGACCTAGATTCATGTAGAATGCATTGCAGTAATTTATATTACCCTTCTGGACATGTTGTGACTTGTGTTGTTCTGATTAGGAGCCAGACACCTCTCCTCGGACAGTATATTTACTTTGGACATTCAGACACCAGACGAGTACATTCTCTGATCATTTCATATCTTGTTTAGGATTATATTTCCTGCTTTAGATTACTTTACATGATGCTGACACGTTGAAAACATGGATTAGTACTATATGGATCTTGTTGTGCAATGTTATCCCTTTGGCGGATACATCGGGTATTCGCGTTCGTGTACTTTATCGTGAGCATCGTGTACTCCTTGTATTCGTGACATTCGTGTACAAATCGTGTGAAATCGTATATATTCATGTATTCACATGATCTCATGTGCAACTATACTTCGTGTGCAATAACAAATCATATCTAGATCCTTGTGTATTGATTTAGGGCGGGGGAGTAGAAGTGGTTATGTAATCAATCCAGTAGATTACTCGTGTACAACCTCTATAGATTACTCGTGTACAACATCGTGCCGTTTACATAACCATCTTGTGCTCTGAATCACTAGTCACTGATAGTTCTCTATATAGTGTAGCTATTTACTTACAGTCTCTCTCTTTTTTATCATGTTATTTCTTCAGATCCTGTATCTTACTCTCTAGCTTGTTTATATTTCCTAACCTGTTATGATATTGTTGAGATATACTGTACTCGCTCCTGTCCTGACTGGACCCGTTGATAAATTTTACAGATAGCTTGGAGATTGCCTTCTAGCCTAGAGGAGACACATTAGAGGTTGTTTAGTTAGCTATTTTTCAATTGTCTGGAGTTGTATTTACTTTATGGATTACTGTATCTGAGTTTAGAGATTTGAGATGTATTTTTGGATTTGTGTATCTTAGACACTTAGATTTCTCTCTGTTGTACCTCTTTTGGATTTCATGTTTTATCTATCCTTATCATGCTCTACCTTAGATGTGATTGAGTCTGTATCTGCTATGTCACCCTCATTCGGGGAGTATAAACTGTTTAGCCTTATACTGTTAGATGCATGAGACCTAGGACAGTGTTCTACCACCGACACTGCGGCGTAGGCTGGACGTACCCACTTCTCGTGCCCTAATTCTAGGGTGCGGGTCGTGACAATAATCAAGTTTTCTATATATGGTCTCACAAAGCATTTATGTCTCAATCAATCAAAGCAAGAAGCAGTAATGAATGATTATATAAGACAAAACAGTAAGGCGTCCCCGACGCTTCATCAAAATAATCATAGTCAGCTACAGTCTGATTTAATTGCAATTATGTAAGGGAACTAGATGTCCAGAACAACCAGCTAAATAGGTGCTGATGGATAAACACCAAGTACAAAAACTGAAGATATCAGAGTGGTAGAGAAAAAAACCCACTCATGGTCCCCAATGTCCATGCTCTTGGTGTGCACCATAGTTCAGATAGAAGGCTAGATCCTCAGGCTTCGCTATAAAATTTGGCTAAACAAAACAATCGGGGTCAGTCCCAAATAGCAAGTACCACAAGAGATCACATATGAATAAGACAAAAAACCAAGCAATAAATAAGTCATGGCTAAGAATCATAGTATATAATTTACCAATGAGATAATGCGACACCCTTACAACCAAACAGGGACAAAGAGTGTCGAACTACGCCGAAATAGATTGTACTAAATAATCATGGTTAGGCTAATGACTTTTGTATCACAATATTCTGTCCACAACCTGTTGTAGTAAAATAGCCCAACCCAACAACCAAACAAGGACATGGGTTGGACCATGCACTATGATAGTACACGTTCCTCGACTGCTTATAGAAGAAACATATCACAAACAAATCAATTTATAGGCGGTTAATCACCCCTATGGCTTTCTACGATTTATTTGGGTTATCCCAGCAATCCTTTATATAGGAATCTCAAATCGTGCCGTATCCAAGCAGGCTAATTGAACCAATAACATCGCAAAGCACATAGCACGTAGATTGTACTGGTCCCTTATAAGGCCACTGCGGTAAATAGATCAATATCATTTTTATTCCTCCTATAAGGAGGTACTAGCTCGGCAAACATAGTTAGATACTGCATTCCACTAACGCGGTTGAATATACAGTATCCTTTGGTGGCCAACCTTGCATTCCTGAATATTATCCGACAGTGGCTGGTAATACACAATCTTGAGATTTTGTTCCCTTCCAATGCTTTTATCCAATTGAGTTGCCTAGGTTAACCCAATGTTAGTTTGGTATCACATGTCGTGATCATGCAATTATCCTCCTAGATGTCGTACTTTTGTACGAATACCCTAAGTATGAATCCACCTCGGCTCGTAGTCCCAAATCTGGATCCATCCTTAGTGTAATGCATCAATCAAGCAATCATCGTTCCAGGCCAATGCTACTAACCATTACCATGACTGTGCTCGAATAAAGAATGTACTGATATATAAGTAGTAGGATAAGGTAAAACGGAGAGTCGCACCTCAGTGTACTAATATAGATTGCACCTTAGAGCCAGCACGTGTACAGGTAATCAAGTCAAAAATATGGTCAAACAATCAAAAATAGTCTTTCTACGCATAAAAATATGATCTCTATGCAATTCTGCACAAAACAACGCAATTCTGGGTACAAAAGAGGGTCATTGGACAATTTGTTTATACAAACATGGGTCTCTGCGCAATTCTGCACCCAAATAAGGGTCCCTACATAATTTTCTACACAAACGGGGATCTAATGTGCAAAAATATGCACAAAACGGGCCTTATGTGCAAATAATATGAACAAGAAAAATTTTGTTAAATAAATACGCATAGGGAAGGACCTTTGCGTAAAAATACGCATATAAAAGAATTCTGCACAAAATATGCGCAAAGAGGGGCCTTTGCGTACTTTTATGCACAAGAATGGATTCTACACAAAATACGCGTAGAGAGGGGCCTTTGCGTAACAATACACGTAGGATGTTGTTCTAAATACTAAAGACGACATGTAAAAGCTCAAAACTTGTTTTAACCCTAAAATCCTCAATACAACTCAAACTCCAATGATTCAAATGTCATAATTGCATAGAATAAAATTCTCTACAACGTGAGACAATTGGTTTTCAAAAATACTAAGGTTTAGTATATCAAATCATCGAAAAATCCTAAAGACCTATAATAGAAACTATATCTGCTCCAAACCGTTCATCAAAACCCGAATTATCAAAAACTAAAGTAGTAGATAACCTAAAGATACATATTCTACACTAAAAATATATAAAAAAATCAAAAGAATAAAAATGAGCAATGTGGTCTCTCCATTAGTACAAGATGTACTTGTCTAGGGTTGGTGGAGAAAAAAAATGAGAGAATGAGGACAAAAAGGGTGAAAGAGAATTTTTTTATATGGAAAAGGGATGGGGATCTACTAAACCGTAGCCCTAACTTTACTAACACATTCTACATGTCATGCTACATTATTAAATTAATTAAAATGTGGATCACGGCACGGTCCAGTATTCCATCATCAAAGCAGAGAACCACACATATAACTAGACAAGGACTAGGGGGTGGCACACTATTCTACGATAAAACACTGTTTCATGCCATGACCAGGTGCACATGTTACATATGCCATGTACCATATTCTGGATCAAATACGTACACCGGTTATGAAGAATGACAGGTATTCTCAAACTTATGATGAAGATTATTTTGAGACCTTCTTCCTTGTCACTAGGATGATCTCTATGCGCATGAGTCTGGCCTTAGCAATCCGCTATGACTATCCATTACTTCAGCTGGTATGAAGAATGCTTTTCTACATGGACATTTTAAAGAGCAAGTTTATGTGATGCAACCTCCTGGGTTTATTGCAAAAGAATAAAATGTGTTATCTACATAATGAACTATATAGTCTTAAACAGTCACCTCTTGCCTAGTTTGGACGATTTATCCATGTTGTTACACAATTTGGACTATGCCAATCAAAGAAAGATCATTCGGTCTTTTACCGACGAACATCACCCGGAAGGATACTAATTGGTGTCTATAGTTAAGATATCGTGATCACGGGGGATGACAGTCAGGAAACTGTAGGACTAAAATAGTTTTTGGGTGGGCAATTTTAGACTAAAGATATGGGAGCATTGAATTAGTTCTTGGGGATTGAAGTCACAAGGGATAAGCAACACATTGTACTACCTCAGAGAAAATATGTGCAGGACATCCTAACTGATGCCAGAATGATAAAAGCTAAGAGAGCAACCTCACACATAGACCCAGGATGAAGTTACTTCTCGATGAAGGAATATTGATGACAAATCCTGTAACATCCAGTTTTCCAGATGAGGATAATTTCAAAATTTTGTATTTAATTTATTTAATTATGATATTTAAAATTTTCATATAATTTTTGGTGATTTATTTAATAATTTTTTAAAACTATTTAAATCATGACTTATGATTTAGTGTTGTGCTAGTGAACAGTAGAGACTGCCTACCCTAGAGCCTAGCCATGTGATTAGGGTATTTAGACATTTTTGGGGTTATTTGATTTTATTATAATTTATTTGAATTTATGGGAATTTTTAGAATTTATTTTGGAATTGTTTGAATGAGGGTTGACTAGTGTTGACTAGGAGACTAACCTAGTGACTGACCTAGGTTAAGACCACTTGGTTAGGTAAAGTAAACTTGGCTTGACCTAATGTAGTGAGGCTTAAGACATTGGAACTTGTTTGGAGAGATTTGGAGTTGATTTGACTAATATGGCATATGACTTCATAAGTCATGATTAATGACTTGAGACTTAAAGCCCATAGGCCCGCCCAAGTAGCTAACCCTAATTCTAATCAGCCCATGGCAGCCAACATAGGGTTTTCCACCCTATTTAATGCCTCTCAATGTTAGGGCTAGCCTCCCTTAGATTTTCTTGCCAAGTTTTAGAAAGAGGTATTTCCCATCTTCCATAAATCCTAGTAAATTCATTTTTATTCCTTTTTAACCCAAACAAATTGCATTGAGTCCTAAATTTCCTCTACTTTCTGCTGGTACCAAGTGTTCTTGGCTTTGGAGCCCATTGGAGGAATCTGGCCATCAAGAGGAGCACCTCTTTGTGGAGCTTTTTGGAGCTTTTGATATACATAGGTAATTTCACTTCCTCACCATAGAACCCTGTTATTTTTGCATCATTAGGGAGCCCTATACCTAGCCTAACCGTAGGAATAGGAA
Organism: Iris pallida; assembly: GCA_029216955.1. NCBI lineage: Eukaryota > Viridiplantae > Streptophyta > Magnoliopsida > Asparagales > Iridaceae > Iris > Iris pallida. Next base: position 4,389,434 of record JANAVB010034617.1, on the reverse strand, counting down.
TCCCCAGAATTTCGTGTCCTTTCGTGTCCATTTTGGACACGTATCAGTGTCGTTTTTATAGTGTTTGTTGATATGCCACAAAGGATTTTTATTTGTTATTTTTGAAAAGTGTTTGAACAAATTTGATGATTTATATGTGTATATTAGTTTGCAACTGGACTGAGTTGGTTTTCGAGCCGTGTCCGTGTCCAAACAGGATACGAACACGCTCACAGCACACACGGGCAGTGCCCTGCTATTCGGGGGCTATAACTCCCTGTACACGACACTTCACCACACGAAATTTGACAGGAGGACTCCCTACATGACTGACATGAGGCCTACAAAGTTTCGTAGGACCTCGTTGAATGTTTTGGGAGCAATCGAGCCCATACCGATTCCTCACTGTTGTATACTACACAGTAATAATCGAGAAATCGACACTGATACACACTATTTTCTCTTGACACGACACTTGTAGACACAATACAGGGTGACATACGTGTAGCCCTATGCTAGGCGTACACGTGGATGTGACCACGTGGCATGAAGTGTCACGTGTCGCATCCACGAGGCGACTACATCGCAGCACGATGCAGTCTGTGCGCAGTCACTGTGTCTGTGCATTTTTGTGTGTTTACATTGATTGGACACGTCGTGTCCCACTTTGGGGACATGACACGCACCAAAATGAATGTACACACATACATTAATGTATTACCAAGCTATTATGTTAACTATTTAGTGTTATTTTCAGATCGATTTCAGGAATCCTTAACTTTACTGATACTTGACTGTTCTTGTTTTCCTGGAATTTCGAGTAGGATTAGCCTGTGTTGTGATTAAATTGTGTTGCATTATAACCTGGGGATTAACCTACATTCTAGGGTTTCATTTGGCATGGGATGTTAGTTTCAAATTTTCTTTTTTTGGGCTGATTAGGTGTTCACTGTTAACCTGAGATCTGGTGACTGATATTGTGTGCACTGTTTTGTATTTAAGTTTGTTGGACACATTTGTGTCCACTTTTGTGGACACAAACCATTTGTGTAGTATGTGTACATTATGTTTATCTATTACCCACCACTGTTTTATTATTTTTGATTGATTTTATTGATTATTCTCGATTTCCCATTTCTTTTACTGAAATCGAGTGTCAGTCCATTCCTGTTTCTGTCCAGTTTTCAAAATTGAGATTTGTCATCATATTAAACCCAATTAATATTGTTTATTACATATAATTAAATGCCTGACATGTTCTCCTATGTGTATCCTAACAGGGTGTCGAATTTGGACTGATTTGGATGTGTGTTCTTCATAAAAACTGAGATTGAAGGGTAAGTGAAAACTGTTTTTTTATATGATTGATTCTCTGATTTGATGGTGAAACTGAGATTCAGTAAAGAAGTCCTGAGAACTTAGGAATGTGAAAACTTGATTCGTAGTCTTTTAAGTTCAGTCGGGTTTTATATGAGATTGACCCATGATCCATTTCCTATGCTATATTGATTTCACTGTTAGAAATAAAACCTACTGCCTGCAGTATATGTATCACTATAGCCTGATATTGTTTATGTAGTGATGTATCCATGGTCACTTTATACATGGTCATTTTATACATTGATATTGTCTATGTAGTATATGCATGGGCTGCATGATCCATTAGTTGTATGTTTAACTGAAATAGGAATAGGGATAATGCAAAAACCTGAGATTTTTTATAAATGATGCTTAAAACTGAAGGAACTAGATAACATGTTAATTGATATGAAAAACCTGAGAACTCATGAAAATCTGAGAATTTCCTATGTTTGTAAAACTGAGATTTCACACACTGTCACTCACACATCCCTCTTTCATACCACACACACTCTCATTTATATCTCTATCTATATATATATTTACATATTACATATATGTATATATATCTATATAAATATGCTTGATTTGCTATTGGTTATGGTATATAAATGAACCTACCTACTGTCCAGAAAATAGACACTACATACACACCCACACACACACTTTTCCTTTTCCCCTCTCTCTAAATTTGTGTTTGTTTGATATGATATATATATGAGATATGTATGTGTTTGATTGGTATATAAATTTTCTATATAGGATTGGTATAGATAGTATAGTCTATGCCTTCCATTTCACCTCCATGTTCACACACATAGCCTTACCTGCTAGTTCCTTCTCTAACTTTCCCTCATTGTATAATGTTGTAAATATATGAAATCCTACATACATATAGCTATATAAATTCCATGATAAATATCTAAATGTAAATGTGCCTTGATGTGTGGCTTGTGTTTGGCTTGTATAGCCTTGTGATTGGTGTGTGATTACTAGACTAGGCTTGGTTAGGCCTAGTGAGACTTATTAGACTTGTTGGGCTAGGACTTGACCTAGTTGACCTAGTTTGACTAGTCTAGTTGACTAGAGTTGACCAAGTGTCGACTTTAGCCTAGTTTGACCTAGACATCATGCAGATGCATTGTACGTTTCATATATCACCCTCTGTATACATCTTGACTTGTGTTGCTCTAACTAGGAGTCAGGTATCTCATCTCGGACAGTACACTTACTTCAGACATTCAGATACGAGGCGAGTACATTCTCTGATCATTTCATATCCTGCTTAGAATTATTTCCTGCATTAAATTACTTTACTTGATACTGTCACGTTGGTCACACGGATTAGTACTATATGGATCCCTTCCTGAGATGTTATCCCTTCAGGGAGCATCGGGTACTCTATGTTCTGTGCGTTTCACTTACATAGCGTATCATATGCTTCTTTGGTTCTTTGATCACTTGTGACATATACTCATATGATCACAGAGTCTTCTTTGAATCCTTATCCCATTTATTGGGTCTATCAGAATCCCTATTTTTGGGACTACTATGTATCACCTTCGGGGTCTATCACCTTCGGGGTCTATCACCTTCGGGGTCTACTACCCTTCAGGGGCTGTTACATAGAATCATAACATAATATGTTTGGATCCTTGTGTATTAGTTGGGGGTACGGGGGAGTATAAATAGCCATGTGAACAATTTCCAAAGTAGAATAGCCATGTATGCCTCTTTAGTATAGCTATGTACAAATCAAGCCGTTCACATGTTGACTTTGTACTCTAAATCACTAGTCACTGGTAGCTCTCTACTTATAGTAGATATTTCTATTACAGTTCTCTCTCTGTTTACATACTGCATTTTTTTCAGTGTCTATATCTTACTTTACTGCATGATTATATTTTCTAACCTGCTATGAACTGTTGAGATGTACTGTGCTCGCTCCCGTCCTGACTGGACCTGTTGAAAATTTTACAGAGGATGATGAGGAACCCTGCACCCCTTACTTGGAGCTTGCCTAGATGACACTCGCGACCTGGACCCCTGGGGAGGTTCAGGCAGCTGCTGAGGACGATACCCTGCTTAGTATAGATAGCTTAGACTGTTTTCTATTTTATGTTTAGTTGTTGTTCTTGATTCAGAGTTGTATATTTTTAGAGATGATTAGACTTGTATTTCATTTCTATTGTACCTCAGTTGAGGATTCTCTTATCTATTTTATCGTGCCATATTCTATCTCTAGATTGTGATTGAGTTGTACCTCTGTGTTGGCCTCCTTATGGAGAGTATTCATAATATGTTAGTTATAGTTCATAACCTAGAACAGCGTTCTACCGCCGACACTGCGGCGTAGGCTGGGCGTTGTTACGCTCTCGTACCCTCACAATGGGTGCGGGTCGTGACAAATCCTGATCAGTATCATCGAATAGTTAGAAAGCGAAACTTCTTGGCAGCAAGACTCGTCTAAATATTTTTCTTTAACGTAAGTGTCGTGAGTAGATTTATGGATTCTCCACGAGTTCCACATAGGCAAGCATTTCTCAGAATTTTGCGCTATTTAGCCCAAAATTAGAAAAAAAGAACTTGGATGGAGAATTATGGACATACTAATTTTGAGTGCTTTACAGATACCGACTAGGGTTTTAGTATTACGAATAGAAGGTCTACATCTGGCTATTCGGTATTTATTGACAGAAACTTGGTATTGTGGAAGAGTGTCATGCCCCAGAACTAGAATACTGGAGAGCGGGGGACAAACACAGCCAGCTACGTACATAGAATTGTAATCCACCTCGATATACGGTCACGGCTATATAGATGTATGAAGGTTTATCTACAAGCCATCAGTCTCTTATGGTCAAGAACAAGTCTAGTGTCTCAATCTCAAGCAAGTAATAATAGTTACAAGATGTTAGACCATCAGATATTCAATAGTAAGACGTCCCATACATTTCATATACAGATGATCATGAAGCTAGTCGTACAAAATGCGAAGACTAGCAAGAGTTTCAGTCATAAATGATCAACCCTAGGATTTGTTAATCATGTCACAGCCTGTAAGCAGACAGGAATATAAATTCAATACGAGCTAACACTTGCTCGGTGGCTAAATGCCTCAAAAGAATAATTTATAATATAGTAGGAGAGAAAAATAAAACTCACTCGTTACCAGGGTTGCGTCTAGTGTTCACCATCTGGCTGGAAGGCTGGGAGATCCTCAGGAGCTACTCCGAAATCTGGCCATACAAAACCAGCTGGGTCAGACCCCAGAAAGAGCAAGTGCCACATGAGAGGCTTCACTTAAAAACTAAAACCAGCATATTAGCACATAAAAACATAATTGATAATGAAAGACATGGGTTAAGAAAATCAGAATGATAAATGATAAGATAACTAAGGAACTATTCCGGTAACCAAGTTACAACCCGTAAACCAAACAAGGACCGGGGTTGTAACCCTTCACCTGAACGAAGTTAAGTCTCCACTTATTTATCGACAAGAGTAAAGCATAACAATAATGTGCTAAAGTAATCCTGAACTGGCACTGTCTAGACAAGACTAGACTAGACTCCATCTATCAATCACGGCCAAGCAACAAGTACTGCTTGATACTTTTAACTAACTAGGGTTATCACAAGCCTAGTTACTAAAAAGATGCATTGAGATGTTCCAACAGCGATAAGCCCTGCAGAATTAATCCAGGTTATCCAGTAGCAAGCTAAGAGAGTTGGATTAGGTGACTTGGGGGTGCAACACATAACATTGTGCTGAAAATGTGTCCTACTCGACGGCAGGCTACAAGTCCAATTAAAGCGTCGAGATAACGGGACTGCCTGTAGCTGGAAAATCTGTTCATGAACTACTTGATCAATCTATTCATTACCCTAGTCAGTTTCAGTATGAATCCTTCACCGTGATAATTAGGAATCTATGTCCTAGACATGATGCAAGACGAGACATGTAGCTTGTACCGGCGCAACCAAGAGAATCAACCACGGTGACAAGACAAGAGTTACTTAGCAAGTCCATGTAGCTGTCGCAACAGCATTCAAGATTATCATGTCATGTCAAGTTACTTATCATGTCAAGAGTACGTCACAACGGACCACTATCAAGAATTTCATGTCAAGCTTGCTTGTCAAGAGTGCGCCACGACGGGCCACTATTGTGTTCTATTCCTACATTATCATGAATGAGAGAAACTTGCATAAAATAGCTAGTAACATATTCTTGAAGCCAAGAAAAAGATAAAAAAACTTTTATGTTAGAATTTGGAAGAAATTCTGGCCACAATTCAGCCAAATATGCCATAAAACAGCCAAAATAAGCACTATGCGGCACTTTATCGCCAGGCTCTATACAGTCATACGAACTGGTACTATACGACACTATGCACCATACGGACTAGCACTATGCAGCACTATGCAGCCATGCGGACAGGCACTATGCAGCACTATGTAGCCATACGGACAAGCACTATGCAGCCATACGGATAGGTACTATGCGGCACTATACAGTCATACGGACAGTTACTATGCGATACTATACAGCCATACGGACTGGCACTATGCGGCACTATACAGCCATGCGGACTGGCACTCTACGGTACTATGCAGCCATGCGGACAGGCACTATACGGTACTATGCAGCCATGTGGACAGGCACTATACGGCACTATGCAGCCACACGGACAGGCACTATACGGCACTATACAGTTATGCGGACTGCACTATGCGGCACTATGCAGCCATGCGGATTGGCACTATATGGTACTATACAGCCATAGAGACTGACACTATGCGGCACTATACAGCTATACGGACAGGCGCTATGCGGCGCTATGCAGCCATGCGGATAGACACTATGCGGTACTATACATCCATGCGGACTGGCACTATACATCCATGCAAACTGGTACTATTCATCGTCCTTGTCAGAAACAGGACAGAAGAACATAGAAGATGTCCAAAACTTGCTTTGGCCATAACTTCCTTAAAACAAGTCAAAATCTAACTTTTCAAAGGTCAAAATTGTGTGGAATCAAATTCTCTACCACATGGAATACTTAGTTTTCGAAAATAAGTAAGTTTGATAGATCAAAACCTAAAAAAATAAAAATAGCAAAAACTTAGATCTACAAGAAAATATTCACCAAACTGAAAAATGTCAAGTTCTAAAGTGCCATAGAATCATATAAGAAAGACAATGGAACAAATAGAATTAGGTTCCTCCATAAAGCAAGTTGCACTTTCCTAGGGTTTCTTGGTAGGTGGAGAGAGTTATGAGGAAGAAGAAGAAGTAATGAAGAGTAAAGAAAGAGAGAGAAAGTATGGGGGTTTATAAAAAGAGGGGATGGTTCAACATGTTGAACCAACCATCAAAATAAACCAAACCAAGTCATCCAAAGTAAGTCAAGTTGGACCAACCCAACCCAAGGTCAACCCTAGTCAAGATACATCAAGGCAAGCCATAAAAAAATACGAAAATACAGTAAATAATATGCGGGTCAAAATTCGCATACGTACACTGGAAATACGTATAACAAAAAACGAGAGTGACAACTCTACCCACCTTAAAAGAATTTCGTCCTCGAAATTTAATCAAGTGGCTACAGATGTCGAGGCAAACCATACTAAAGCACAAACAATCTACGACTGGCAACAAATCAAGCAATCATTCATACAAGCGAGGAATTTAAAAGCATAAGGCATAAGGAAGACACTATACCTTATGAGTCAAACAGGTGTGGATATCGTGAGCTGATATCATCCTCATGCTCCCACGTTGACTCTCCTAAAGAGTGGTGACCCCAAGCAACACAAACTAAACTAATAGTCTTGTTCTTGAGTACCTTTTCTCTTCGATCCAATATGGATACGGGCATTTCCTCATATGAAAGTTGGTACCAATAACCAATTCCAAATGATCAAGGATATGGCTCGGATTCGAGATATACTGTCGCAATTAGGATACATGGAATACGTCGTGTACCTCACGTAACGACGGCGAAAGAGCGAAACGATAGGACACATCACCTACTCGCTCAAGAATGTCAAACGATCCTATATACCTAGGACTAAGCTTTCCCTGTACACCGAATCGAATGACGCCACGAGTAGGCGAGATCCTAAGGAATACGTGGTCACCGATAGAAAACTCAAGAGGATACCGATGAGAATCGGCCCAATGGTGCTGACGATCTTACGCAACTCGAAGATGATCTCTGACTTGTCTGACCACCTCGATAGTCTGTGTAACCATTTCTGCAGTTTATATCGTACAAGGCCTCAAATGGTACCATCTGAATACTGGCCTAGAAACTATTTTTATAGAAGAACTCTACTAGATTCAGGTGATCTTCCCACGAACCACCGAAGTCAAGCGTACAAGACCGCAACATATCTTTAAGAGTCTAGGTCGTGCGCTCCAACTGACCATCTGCCTGCGGATGATATGCTAAACTGAACTTGAGACGAGTTCCCAAACTCTCTTGAAGACTCTGCCAAAAGTGCGATATGAATCTTGAATCTCTGTCTGATATGATACTAACTGGCACTCCATGCAATCTGACAATCTGTTTGAGGTATATCTCTGCTAGCTGATCCGTCGACTGATCAATTCTGAAGGGGAGAAAATGAGCTACCTTTGTGAGACGATCAACGATAACCCATATAGCATCTCTGCCAGCCAGGGATTAGGCAATCCAGTTACAAAGTCCATGGTTATATGCTACCACTTCCATTCTGGGATCGGTAACGGTTGAAGAAGTCCAGCTGGTCTCTGATGTTCAGCTTTAACTTATTGACAAACTAAACATCGGAAGACAAACCGGACTATCTCCCTCTTCATGCCATTCTACCAGAAATATTGACGGATATCTCAGTATATCTTTGTGCCACCAGGATGAATTGAATACTGAGAACTGTGAGCCTCTGCCATGATCTCCTGTCTGATATCACCACTGGGTACACAAAGACTACTTCCATGATGGAGTTTACCATCTTCGTGAATGCATAACTCGGATCTTCACCCTGCTTCACATTCTGTCCTGAGCCGCTGAAGCTTGGAATCTGCTGATTGTGCCATCTTCATCCTCTCAACTATGCTGGATTGAACGTGCATACTGGCCATCAATGCCATATTGGTAGGGAGAACTATCTCTATCCCCATCTTCTGAAGGTCTGCTAATAACTCTGGTTGTGCTGTTAGGAAATAAACTACAGCTCTTCTGCTCAATGCATCTGCGACTACGTTAGCCTTTCCGGGATGATACTGCAGGTTGATGTCATAATCCACAAGTAGCTCTAGCAATCTCCTCTGACACATATTGAGATCCTTCTGGGTAGATACATACTTCAGACTCTTGTGGTCGGTAAAAATCTCCACCCGATGTCTATATAAATAATGTCTCCAAAGCTTCGATACAAAAACAACCGCTGCTAACTCCAAGTCATGGGTAGGATAATTTCTCTCATAATCACGAAGCTGGCGTGACGCATAAGCAACTAATTTTCTATGCTTCATCAAGACGCATCCCAATCCTCTGTCGGAAGTATTACAATAAACTGAAAATCCTTCAGTCCTATCTGAAAAGTGAAAAAGGGGGTCGTCATCAATCTCTGCTTCAACTTCTCAAATGAACTCTGACACTCTGCTGTCCAAGCAAACTACACATCCTTGCTGGTCAACTGAGTCAAGGGCGCTAAAATCCAAGCGAAGTCTGATACAAATCGCCGGTAATAGACAGCCAATTCGAGGAAACTGTGAACCTCTGCGATGGTACTGGATACTGGACATGATTCTATAGACACTATCTTCTGGGGTTCCACTTCCACTCCACCTCTGGTGATGATGTGACCCAATTACAATATACAGTCAAGCCAAAACTTGTACTTACTGAACTTCGTGTACAACTGGTCCGCTCTGAGAATCTGAAGGACCACTCGGAGATGTTGCTCATGCTCCACTTCACTCTTGCTATAGACCAAGATGTCGTCTATAAACACTATCACAAACTGATCCAAATAAGACATGAAGATACAATTCATGAGGTCTATGAATACAGTTGGTGCATTGGTCACTCCAAATGGCATAACAAGGAACTCCCAAAGCCCATATCTTGATCTGAATGTTGTCTTCTGGATGTCTTGCTCTCTAAATCTGATCTGATGGTACCCTGATCGCAAGTCAATCTTCGAGAATATTGTCGCTCCCCTGAGCTGATAAAATAAGTCATCTATCCTTGCTAGAGGATATCTGTTCTTGATTGTTATAGAGTTCAAGGTACGATAATCAACACATCTTGACGTACCATCCTTTTTCTACAAGAAGTATCAGGGCTCCCCAAGGTGATCCACTAGCACGAATGAATCCCTTGGTTCTGAGTTCTTCAATCATCTTGTACAAGATCTATAACTCTGAAGACGCCATTATGTAGACTCTCTCTGACACCAGCGCCGTCCCTGGAAGCAAATCATTGGTGAACTCTATCTCTTTCTCTGGGGGCATGCCTGGAAGCTCTTCGAGAAATACATCAGGAAACTCTTCTACTACTCTGAGAAACCAAACTGCCTCTGCTACTGCCATTCGTAAGACTGGGGGAGAAGGTTCAACTTTGCCTCTAGAAAAGGAAAACTCCGGTCTGCCTGGAATACCAAAAATAATCCTGCTAATATGGCAGTCTATTCTAGCATACTGATTCTTCAACCAATCTATTCCTAGGACCACATCATAGTCGGCTATCGAAAATTCTATCAATCTATCAGGAAACTCCCTACTGCTAACTACGATTCGACACGAGAAAAATACTCTATATACTCCCACAAGACCGTTACTAGTAAGTATATTGAGCCTTACTGATAATGACTCAGGCTCTAGCCCGATCCGTGTTGCGAATCGTGTAGATATATATGAATGCGATGCACCTGAATCAAATAATACTGATGCTGGAAAAGAGTTGACGAGAATAGTACCTGCCACCACCTCACCTGATACCAATTCTTCTTCTACCATCATAGCCATAGCCTGAACTTGTCCTCTTGGTGCTGGTCCCCTCTGCTGGTAACCTCTCTGCTTGTTCTGTACCTAAGCTTGGGCATACTGCTGAGCCTGAGGCGGTAATGGCCTCGGAGGCTGGTACTGCTGCTGCACTGGTGCTGGACCTCTAACTGATGGACTGGTTAGGTTTGATGATGATAAACTTGCTCTATTCGGAAAGGACCCTATCTTATGGTCCGATGCCCTACAAGCCAAGCACAATCCTTGTGCTCTGCGATACTCTGATACTACATGCCCTGGCTTCCCACAATAAGTGCAGCCCATTACGGAAGATTGCTTCTGCTTCTGTTGCTGAGGATACGCCGGCGCCGAGTGCTGAACCGACGAAACTGTCGTCGTCCTCCTAGGAGATTCAATAGTCAAAGTCCTAGCTGTCGGGGCTGGTGCTGATGACTGGGATATATGTCTATAAGATCTCTTCCTCCTTTCGGCTCGATCTACTATCCTCTGAGAAGTATACTCATGCCTCTTCGCTGCTCACAAGACGGCATCAAACGTCTGGTGCTCAAACTGCTGTATTGATATAATGATCTCTAGGTGGAGCCCCTGCTGGAATCGTCGGGCTCGGTCCAATTCGGTCGCCACCAAGGTGGGAGCAAACCGACTAAGTCTAGAAAACTCGACTGCATATCCATCGACCGTCCTTCCCATCTGCTTGAGATTAGTGAATCTCGTCTGCAGATCATAGCGAGCTACTACATTGAAATACTTCATCTGGAACTTGTCACTGAATACCGCCCGTTAGACAGGCATCGCCAAACCCACTACTAGCATCGCCCACCAAGTGCAGGCTAAGTCCAATAATTACAGGCGCACAACGGCCACCTTCTCATCCTCAGGAATCGTAGCTGCTTCCAAGATAATCTCTATGTCCTGAAGCCATGTATCAGTAGCAATAGCATCTTCAGTTCCATTAAAGAAATGAGGGTTCAGGCGCTTGAAGTTGTTGGTTGTATTATTCCCTTGGTAACCAACTCTGTCTATGGCATCTTGTACTGTCTAGTGTAGGACATCACCCCGACGATCTTGTGATACAAGTAATTCCTGGATGAGTCCTACCAGGGTTCCATTATCAGGCTCTGCAGGATGGACGGGTTAAACTGGGGGCTCTGGATCCCCGGAATGCACGACTCGGAAGGCTGCTCCAGAGTGTTGGGCTTGATCCCCAGGTTGCTGCTGGTTCACTGGAGGTGCTCCGTCGGGCTGGTCGGTAGGACCAGGAACAATGACACTGAAGAAATAACATAAAAAATAATAAGGAATGACCAAGATAGATCAAAGATATAAGCATGTGATCAGGTCAAGATTTTAGAAAGATAGATCAAAGAAACACACACATCTTGATTTACAAAACCTGCATGGGCCACCACTTAAACCGTGTCACACCCAGAACCAGAATATTGGAGAGCGGGAGACAGACACAGCCAGCTACGTACATAGAATTGTAATCGATCCACCTCGATATACGGTCACAGTTGTCTAGATGTATGAGGGTTTATCTACAAGCCATCAGTCTCTTATGGTCATGAACAAGTCTAGTATCTTAATCTCAAGCAAGTAATAATAGTTACAAAATGTTAGACCATTAGATATTTAATAGTAAAGCGTCCCATACATTTTATATACAAATGATCATGAAGCTAGTCCTACAAAATACGAAGACTAGCAAGAGTTTCAGTCATACATGATCAACCCTAGGATTTGTTAATCATGTTACAGCTCGTAGGCGGACAGGAATGTAAATTCAACACGAGCGAACACTTGCTCGGTGGCTAAACACCTCAAAAGAATAACTTACAATATAGTGGGAGAGAAAAATAAAATTCACTCGTTGCCAGGGTTGCGTCTAGTATTCACCATCTAGCTGGAAGGCTGGGAGATCCCCGGGAGCTCCTCCAAAATCTGGCCATACAAAACCAGCTTGGTCAGAGCCCAGAAAGAGCAAGTGCCACATGGAAGGCTTCACTTAAGAACTAAAACAGCATATTAGCACATAAAGACATAATTGATAATGAAAGACATAGGTTAAGGAAATCAGGATGATAAACGATAAGATAACTATGGAACTATTTCGTTAACCCAGTTACAACCCATAAACAAAATAAGGATCGGGGTTGTAACCCTTCACCTGAACAGAGCTTAGTTTCCACTCATTTATCGACAAGAGTAAAGCATAACATTAATGTGCTAAAGTAATCATGAACTGGCACTGTCTAAACAAGACTAGACTAGTCCCCATCCATCAATCACGGCCAAGCAACAAGTACGGCTTAATACTTTTAACCAACTAGGGTTATCACAAGCCTAGTTACTAACAAGATGTATTGAGATATTCCAACAGCCACAAGTCCTGCAGACTTAATTCAGGTTATCCAGAAGCAAGTTGAGAGAGTTGGATTAGGTGACTTGGGGGTGCAACACATGACAGTGTGATGGAAATGTGCCCTACTCGACGGCAGACTACAAGTCCAATTAAAGCGCCCAGATAACGGGACTGTCTATAGCTGGAAAATCTTTTCATGAACTACTTGATCAATATAGTCATTACCCTAGTCAGATTCAGTATGAATCCCTGACCATGGTAATCAGGAATCCATGTCCTAGACATGATGTAGGATGAGACATGTAGTTTGTACAGATACAACCAAGAGAATCAACTACGGTGTCAAGATAAGAGTTACTTTGCATGTCAGGTTACTTATCATGTCAAGAGTGTGTCACAATGGACCACTATCAAGAATTTCATGTCAAGTTGCTTGTCAAGAGTGCGCCACGACGGGCCACTATCGTGTTCTATCCCTACATTATCATGAATGAGAAAAACTTGCATAAAATAGCTAGTAACATATTCTTGAAGCCAAAAAAAAGATCTACAACTTTTATGCTGGAAGTTGGAAGAAATTTTGGCCATAATTCAGCCAAATAGGACATAAAATAGCCAAAAACAACCAAAATAGGCACTATGCGGCCAGGCACTATGCAGCCATACGGACTGGCACTATATAGCCATGCAGACAGGCATTATCCAGCACTATACAGCCATACGGACAGGCACTATGCGGCACTATATAGCAATACGGACATGCACTATACAGCAATACGGACAAGCACTATGCGATACTATGTAGCTATCCGGACTGGCACTATACGGCACCAAGCAGCCATGCGGACTGGCACTATACGGTACTATCCAGCCATACGGACTGGCACTATGCATCACTTTGTAGCCATACGGACAGACACTATACGGTACTATGCAGCCATGCGGACTAGCACTATACGGCACTATGCAGCCATACGGACTGGCACTATACGGCACTATGCAGCCATGCAGACAGGCACTATACGGCACTATATAGCTATACGGATAGGCACTATACGGTACTATACAGCCATGCAGACTGGCACTATTTATCGTCCCTGCCAGAAACAGGACAGATGAACATAGAAGATGTCCAAAACTTGCTTTGGCAATAACTTTCTCAAAATAAGTCGAAATATAACTTTTCGAAGGTCAAAATTGTGTAGAATCAAATTCACTACCACATGGAACACTTAATTTTTTAAAATAAGTAAGTTTGATAGATCAAAATCTAAGAAAATAGAAAATGGCACAAACTTAGATCTACAAAAAATATCCACAAAATTAGAAAATGCCAAGTTCTAAAGTGTCATAGAATCATGTAAGAAAGACAATGGAACAAATAGAATTAGGTTCCTCCATGAAGCAAGTTGCACTTGCCTAGGGTTTCCTGGTAGGTGGAGAGAGTTCTGAGGAAGAAGATGAAGTAATGAAGTGTAAAGGAAGAGAGAGAGAAACTAGTTGGGGGTTTATAAAGAGAGGGGATGGTTCAACATGTTGAACCAACCATCAAAATAAACCAAAGCAAGCCATCCAAAGCAAGTCAAGTTGGACCAACCTAACCCAAGGTCAACCCTAGTCAAGATACATCAAGGCAAGCCATAAAGAAATATAAAAATATAGTAAATAATATACGGGTCGAAATCTGCATACGTATACTGAAAATACGTATAACGGAAAACGGGAGTGACAAAGAGCAAGAAGTAGAGTGTGGTTTTACGATCGAGTTCAGAAATGGAATACCGAGCTATTGTTCATGGCACAACAAAGGTATTATATCTGCAGCATCTTCTATAGGAGTTGGAAGAAGAAGAAGTAAGATCTATAACAGCAAATATGTGGCGTGATAACAAGTCTGCTATCCATATTGCTACATATCATGTATTTCATGAAAGGAACAAGCACATTGAGATTGGCATCCACTTCGTCCGTGATGAGTATGAAAAGGGGGTGACAAAGTTTTACCATGTGAGGAGTGACAATCGTATATCTGATATCTTTATGAAGTCTTTTTTAGGTTATCGGGTTCAGTATCTTTGTCACAAGCTGGCATGATTGGCATCTATGCTCTAACTTCAGGGAGGATGTTGAGTATTGGTTATTAGTTATGTTGTTTAGTCCCACATCGGATAGAGAATAAGGAGGAGGCTAGTCCTCACCTATATATTTGTAACCCCTCTATTAATAAACAATCCAAGTATTACATCTTACAGTTGGTTTCTGTAGTTATTGTTCATTGTATTGTCTAGAGTGTAATGCAACAGTTCCAAAATATGTAGAACGTGATAATTACAACTCCAGCAATGCATGCGGATTACATTAGTACCTCAAAATATGATCACTAATGTACACTAGACTAGGGGTTAACCAAGCAAAACAACAAGTCATCATATTGACCTATTATCACAACTTATAACTCAATCCACAACATCAACGTAACAAGAGTATCATATACGGATATGTTGTGAGGCGTCCCAAATACAATATCAATAGATAATAGGAACCAATATTTCATATATGTAATTAATAGCATATGTGAATCAAATTTCACATAGCCGTAATTCTCGGCATGGTCTAGAAAGTATAAGTATGGTGTCTAGAATATACATGGAGCAGACTCCAGAACTAAAGGGCTAGCACTTTGCCTACTGAAATGTGATAATGAAATGACAGATGAATGAGTGATTGATGAACAAAAACCCACCCATGATTAAAGAGTAATTATCCTCTCATTTACATATTAAGGATTTTGGTCTTCTTTCTTACTTTTTGAGATTGGGAATGATGATTCCCTTATTTTATCTCCGCAAAAGTATTGTATGTATCTTCAACATGATGCTAGCTATTTAAGGTGTAAGCAAGTTGATACTCATATGGATGTGAATTTAAAAATCTCCTCTCTTTGCTGTGCATTTGATTTTTTTGCTATCAAATCCTGATTACTATCAACATCTTGTAGGAAAGCTAATATATATGACTCTCACTTTTCCATGCATTTCATTTGTTGTGAGTACTATAAGCCAGTACATGCATTTCCCTCGAACAACTCATCTTTAGGTTCTTGACTGTATTTTATGCTACTTGAATTTTTTTTTACCATGACCTCATCTCTTTGATTACCTGTTCTCTCTTATTAACCTTTTATGTTGATTATGCAGGTTCAATGAATGACTGTCATTCTACAAATAACTTTTGTACTTATTTTGGTAGAAATCTTGTGACTTGAAGGAGTAAGCAGCAGACTTTTGTTACCCGTTCTTCTGTTGAAGCCGAGTATCGCTCTATGGCTCGTGTAATTTTCGAACTAGCAGGCTTAAAGAGTTCGCTTACAGATTTTGGAGTTGCTATTTCTTCTCATATTGTTCTTGTGATAACCCGACAACTATTTATACTCACTTTTTGTTCATGTTGTTCTATATTGCAATAACCAGACATCCTTACCAAGGCCATACATTTGTAATTTATCTTCATTTTTTGTCTAAACTTGGAGCTCTTGACATCTACGCTTCAGCTTGCGGAGGAGTGTACACGATAGTTATTGTTGCTTGTAGCCTTTCTAGTTTTGCTTTCACTTTTAGTCGCACATTAAAAAAACAAATCACACCCATTGTCTATAAGTATTTACTCTCCATCATTTTAATGAATTAAGTCATTCTAGTTGAGCCAACATCTTGACAAGTTCAATGTCAATAATCCTAAGTTTTTTGGGTTCGGATGTTTGAATCTTTTACAATTCTAAATACTTTTGGGGTCGGTTAATTGTACCTCTTTTCTTTCATTCCGCTCTATCAAGGACATTGTTCTTTGCAACTCCAAACAAATCATATCATTATTTAAAACTTAAATCCATAATCGTTTAGACTTGCGTCTTGGTCTTGAACCTTCTTTAACTATTAATTTACCACGCAGGTCAAAAAATACAAATATTCAAAGCCACAAATGTTGGTGCTTTCTTTACATGGAGAGAGCTTGCTCTCAACATGCCTTGTAAAAGTTTAGTCCCACATCAGAAATATACCATGAGTTATCTCAACATATATACTTGGTTGTGTTGTTGAGAGATGCACATGGGGTGGTGACCCTAAGGAGGGAACCATGTGGGTGATTTTACTAGGAGGTAAGAATAAGGCTCCAAGGATTAAGCATTAATGCTTTTGTCATTCTCTTGGATTAATTCCATTTGGAGCTAAGCCCCAAAGGGGCTTAGCGACTCGGACTCGGACTCGGACTCGGACTCGGGCTCGGGCTCATGGGATCATGAGGCGTAATGTAGCATTTTGTTGGCGCACTTGTGGATGGCTCTGCTGACTGTGCAGGCTACAAGTCAGTTATGGAAAGACTGATTCAATGCGATTAATTCAGATCCACTTTTTGTGGGATTTGAATTAATTTTGTTGCTATCTTTGTAGGATTTGAATTAATTTCGTTGCTATCTTTGTGGGATTTGAATTAATTTTGTTGCTATCTTTGTAGAATTTGATACAATCTTTTCATAACTGAAGAGACGGCTAGGGTTTTCACCCTTTCTCTATATATACTCTCTTCTGACCTCCTTTGTGAAGCATTACGAATTTTATAAGTCAGAAAAGAGAGAGATAGAGAGGGAGCTGCTGTCGTCATTGCAAGTCCATCCGAGGAGTCAGAACAGAGGTGACTTCGAGCGTTCCATAAGTTCTTCAACTTGCTGGTTCCTGGAAGCAATTCGTGTGGGGCGAATCTTGTTTTGAGCAACGGTGTTTTGACACCCCAGCAACTTTTCTTCATCTCATCTTTCTCTAGATTATGGTAACTCGTTCTGTTCCAATTGTAACACGTTTGCAAAGAAGAATGAGAGATCTTCTCTTCTCTATTTTCCTCCTTCATATTGTAATCTGGCTATTTGGCTTTTTGTATCATCGTAGATCTTGAGTTTGATCACTTTAAAGTTTTTGTGTGACTCTCAGATCTCGATTGTATCAGTTTTTCCATCTTTTGTCAAGCCCCGGGAATAACAATCTCAAAGCAAGATCCTTGTAGAGGGAAAACATTAATGCTTCGCTCGTCCAATTGGACTACTGCAAGTTGAAAAAGTTTGATGGAGAGCATTATCAATTCTGGAAGATTAAGGTTTATCTAAATCTTCAACTCAAAGACGTTGATCATGTACTGTTGGAGGAAGAACCTTCTGTTCCAGACACTGGGTCTACTGCCGCAATCAATGCGGCTACCAAACTCCAGGCCAAATGGAGAAGAAAAAATAGCATCTGCAGGATTCTCATCCTGAATGCTATGGAGGATTCCCTGGCAGAATCCTACTCGAAGAAGAAATTTGCCAGAGACATACGGGAGTCTGTGGAAAAACTGTATGAAGAAGACAGGAACAGGAGCAAGATGTTTGTGGTTGAAAAATATCACAAATTGCTTATTGAGGCAGAAAAGTCCATGTTGCCACAGGTAAAGGAATTTCTGAAGCTGCGTCAGAAACTGGAAGACGAAGAGATGCCCCTTCACAATAAATTTTTCGTTGGAGGGATCGTCTCAAAACTTCCTGCTGGATGGAGTACCTTCTATGCAAGGATGCTCAGAAAGAATCTAGACATTAGCTTGGGAGATCTACTTCAAGAGATCCATGTTGAGGACGAGATGCGTTCCCAACAGAAGATTGACACTCTGTGCAAACAGTTGGCTAAGGCCAATCTAGTACAGACGAGAGATCCTAAGGGGAAGCATGCGGCTTCTCATCACAAGAGGAAGGACTTCACTAATCTAAAAGTGAAGGGTCCTTCATTCAAGCAACAGAAGTCCAAGTCCCACGTGACTTGTTTCAATTGTGGCAAGAAAGGTCACTACAAGAGTGAATGCAGATCCAAGCCTAAACAATCAGAGAAAGGTGAGCCTAGTAAGGTTTCATTAGTTTCTAACATTGTTGCTCTGATCGCACAGGTCACAACTGTGGGGGTTGACTCTGACTAGTGGATAGACACTGGTGCGACTTGCCATGTCTGTTCTGACAAGGAATGGTTCGCCATGTACCAGCCGATATGAGAAGGTTGTCATGGCAAACCAGGCCCAAGATGAAGTTCTGGGAATCGGGACGGTGGAGCTGAAACTCACTTCTGGGAACACTCTGACGCTTCAAGGTGTGAAGCATGTTCCGGTGATTGCCAAGAACCTGATCTCTGGGAGCCTGCTCTGCAACGCAGGCTTGAGGATGGACATCAATGCTGATCAGATGGTCATGTCCAAGAAAGGAACATACTTCGGAAAGGCTTATCAAACCGAAGAAATATTTAAAATTCAGCTTGTCAACCAGTTTAATGACATTAATGCAGTTGCATTTTCTGATTATTCTCTTGAGTTGTGGCATAATAGACTAGGATATGTTCATTGTAAAAGGATTAACAAAATATTTAGTCTAGGACTTATCTCCAAATGTGGAGGTAAGGTGGAGAAGTGAGAAGTGTGTGCTCATACGAAGATCACAAGGAAACCCTTTCATCGGGTCAATCGAAGTACAGTTCTTCTGGAGTTGGTACACTCCGATATCTATGACTTCAAACATTTCTCCACGAAGGCCGGGATGAAGTATTTCATAACCTTCATCGATGACTTCTCAAAATACGCATTCGTCTACTTTCTTAAGACTAAAGACAAAGCTTTCAAGAAGTTCAGAGAGTTCAGGGCCGAAGCTGAACGGCAGACTGGACAACAACTCAAGAGGTTGAGAAGTGATCGAGGAGGGGAGTACAGGTCTCATGACTTCGCATCGTTCTGCAAAGAACATGGAATTATATGTGAGACTACTGCTCCATATTCTCCTCAATCCAACGGAGTAGCAGAAAGGAAGAACCGAACATTAACAAAAATGATGAATTCAATGCTGCTTACTGCAGGTCTTCCAAAATGCTACTGGGGAGAAGCTGCATTAACGGCCACTTTTATTCTGAATAGAGTTCCATATGCAACTTCGGACATAACTCCTCATGAACTCTGGTTCAAAGTCAGACCAAACTTGAATGTCATTCGAGTGTGGGGGTGTCTGGCGTATGTGAAACTTCCAGATCTGAAGATTCAGAAGCTGGAGGCAAGGACTATGAAGGCGATCTTCTTGGGGTATGCCGAGAAGAGTGATGCTCGGAGATTTCTTGATATTGAGTCAAATCATATCATCGAATATCGCGATACTGAATACTTTTGAGGACAAGTTTGCAAAAGACAAAAACATTATTCTTTTGGACATTCCAAAAAATGATGTAGGTGCAAATAAGACTAAAATCTCATATGGACTAGTAGTCCAAGAAGAAGATGTTGTTGATGAAACAACTCTTGTACCAGAACTCGCAGAGCCGTCAGCAAAGCGAGCAAGGAGACCTAAAGACTTCGGATATGACTTTGTCGCCTATCATGTGGAAGCAAATCCGCTTACCTATAATGAGGCGATGAAGACCAGAAATGCTATCTTCTGGAAGGAGGCAGTGAATGACGAGTTTGACTCTATCACCTCCAATAACACATGGGTGTTGGTAGATCTACCTGAAGGAGAAAAGTCCATCGGATGTAAATGGATCTTCAAGAAGAAGATGAAGGCAGATGGAACAATTGACAAGTTCAAGGCCAGGCTGGTAGCCAAGGGATTTTCTCAAAAATAGGGGATAGACTACTTTGACACGTACGCTCTAGTAGCTCGGATGACCACCATCAGAATGTTAATCACTCTAGCAGCTATACATAAGTTGGTGATATATCAGATAGATGTAAAGACAGCATTCCTGAATGGGGAGCTGACCGAAGAGATTTACATGTAACAGCCAGATGGATTTGTCGTCAAAGGTCTTGAAGACAAAGTCTGCAAGTTGGTAAAATTATTGTATGGTTTGAAGCAAGCTCCCAAGATGTGGCATGAGAAGTTTGACAAAATTATTAGGGCAAACGGCTACAGAGTCAACGAGACAGACAAATGTGTTTACACAAAGTTTGCTGATGGAAGAGGAGTCATCGTTTGTCTGTACGTAGACGACATGCTAATCCTAGGGACGGATATAGGCTTTGTCACGGAGACAAAGAAGTTCTTCTCAACCAATTTCAGTATGAAAGACTTGGGGGATGCAGATGTCATCTTAGGCATAAAGATCATCCGGACAGACACTGGAGTAGCGCTGTCACAATCTCACTACATTGAGAAGATGCTCACACGCTATGGGTATAAGGATCTTCCGGGGATCGATACTCCATACAGGGGTGATCAGAAGCTGAAGCCTAACTCGAAGAAAAGCGTCAGGCAGCTGGAGTATTCTAGCATTATCGAAAGTTTGATGTACGCAACCACTGCCACAAGGCCTGACATAGCTTTCGTCGTGGGAATGCTGAGTTGGTTCACAAGCAACCCAGGGATTAAGCACTAGAAAGCTGTGAAGCGGATGATGAGATATCTCAAGAAGACTCAGACATATGTACTGCACTACAACGGATATTCGACAGTAGTAGAAGGCTTCAGTGATGCCAGCTGGTGTTCAGAGGTGGAAAGCAAGAGATCCACAGGAGGATATGTCTTTTCCTTGGGTGGAGCTACTATATCGTGGAAGTCGAAGAAGCAGACTATACTCTCTCGTTCCTCCATAGAATCTGAATTCTATGTACTTGAAACTACAGCAGATGAAGCAGAATGGCTTCGGGAGCTCATGTATGATCTTTCAGTGGTTGGGGCTCAGATACCGGCGATACCGATATACTGTGACAACCAGGCGACTGCGGCGGTGGCATCAAATGACCTCTTCAACAAGAAGAAGAGGACTGTGCGGTTGAAGCACAGGGCAGTACACAATCTTATCAAAATAGGTGTAATTGCAGTGATTGATGTTCGGAGTCAGGAGAACCTGGCAGATCTGTTCACAAAGGGCCTCAAGCGCCAATTGGTCGATGACAAAGCTTGTAAAATGGGCTTGAAGGCATTCTGATAGTGTGTCTTTGTAATCCTACCATAAAGTTTTATGCTATTACTTCAAAGAGAAATCTACTAGGTATCTAATTTTTGGTTCAAAGGAGGATCACTGACTGGGAAACTATCAGGTAATAGTAGGTACTTGTTCTCTAGAACATGGAAGGGATACGGACCCATAACCACTGTTATCTACTATGTATTTTCTGCAGAAAAAACAGATCCTGTGGAAGGATGGCTTAAACGCCTTAATGAGTTCTCAGGCAGAGTGAATGCCTGGTGTGCTTTACACGAAGCACGGTAGAGCAGCACTACAAGGAGTAAAACTCCATGCTATAGTGGGGTGACTCCACCATGAGGTTTCCATGTCTGGGGTAATGCCTCGGCTTTGCAAGCCAAGTCATTGCGGCGTAGCACCGCAAATAGGCAAGTAGCCTAATGCTGTATGACGCAATTAAAGAGTTGTAGACAGCATTACAAAGGAGAGGATGACCCCATGTTGCAGTGGCACGACACCACGATGAGGTACCCAGGTAGGGGTAAAGCCTCGGCCTTGCAAGCCATGTCGTTGCGGCGTAACACCGCAAGGAAGCCTTAGGCTTCATGCTGAGTAGATTGGCACTACAAAGAGGCTGAGACCTCATGCTACAGTAGTATGACACTACGATGAGGTTCCCAGGTACGGGTAATGCCTCGGCTTCAGGCTATGTCATAGCGGCGTAGCACCGTAAGGAAGCGCAAGGCTTCATGCTATGTCTCTTTAATAAA
Source organism: Iris pallida (assembly GCA_029216955.1). Lineage (NCBI taxonomy): Eukaryota > Viridiplantae > Streptophyta > Magnoliopsida > Asparagales > Iridaceae > Iris > Iris pallida. The sequence goes on along the minus strand of JANAVB010034617.1, from coordinate 4,366,992 downwards.
GAACTCACCAATAGTGTATGAAAAGAGATATTAGGCCGTCTCTTGAAGGTAAACTTGTAGACTCCCAAAATTATACACTGAAACCAGGTTGGCACAGGACCTTTAATGTGCAGCCAGAAGCACACGTAACTACATTTTGTGAGTGGAAAGAATTACAATTGTGGTACAGAATTTAAGGCGTAGTCCATTCTTATATCACATTGTTATTTAACCCATGCGAGAAGATTCAAGTTGTCAGCGACATCTATCCTAATGCAAAATGGACAGTTACTGTGGAAAATGCTCAACCCTGGACACATATATATGTTGTGATATGTGGAGGATTGTTGGTGCTTTCTTTACATGGAGAGAGCTTGCTCTCAACATGCCTTGTAAAAGTTTAGTTCCACATCGGAAATGCACCATGAGTTATCTCAACATATATACTTGGTTGTGTTATTGAGAGATGCACATGGGGTGGTGACCCTAAGGAGGGATCCATGTGGGTGATTTTACTAGGAGGTAAGAATAAGGCTCCAAGGATTAAGCATTAATGCTTTTGTCATTCTCTTGAATTAATTCCATTTGGAGCTGCGACTCAGACTCGGACTCGGGCTCGGGCTCATGAGACGTAATATGGCGTTTTGTTGGCGTACTTTACAATTAGCACGTCAGCAGTCATGCGGCTCATATGCGGCCATGCGGTCTTATGCGGCATGCGGCTCATATGCGACCACATACGGCCTCATGCGGCTCATGCGGTCCATGCGGCTCATGCGGCCTCATGCGGTCCATGCGGCACTTGCAGCCATGAGGCCTGCGGCTCATGCGGCCTGGCTACTGCTACCGCATGGAGGGTTTCGCTGACTGTGCAGGCTACAAGTCAGTTATGGAAAGACTGATTCAATGCGATTAATTCAGATCCACTTTTTGTGGAATTTGAATTAATTTCGTTGCTATCTTTGTGGGATTTGAATTAATTTCGTTGCTATCTTTGTGGGATTTGATTCAATCTTTCCATAACTGAAGAGGCGGCTAGGGTTTCCACCCTCTCTTTTTATATACTCTCTTTTGGCCTCCTTTGTGAAGCACTACGAATTTTATAAGTCAGAAAAGAGAGAGAGAGAGAGAGAGAGAGAGAGAGAGAGAGAGGGAGCTGCTGCCGCCATTGCAAGTCCATCCGAGGAGGCAGAACAGAGGTGACTTCGAGCGTTCCACAAGTTCTTCAACTTGCTGGTTCCTGGAAGCAATTCGTGTGGGGCGAATCTTGCTTTGAGCAACGGTGTTTTGACACCCCAGCAACTTTTCTTCATCTCATATTTTTCTAGATTATTGTAACTCGTTCTGTCCCAATTGCAACACATTTGCAAGGAAGAACGAGAGATCTTCTCTTCTCTATTTCCCTCCATATTGTAATCTGGCTATTTGGCTTTTTGTATCATCGTAGATCTTGAGTTTGATCACTACAAAGTTTTTGTGTGATTCTCAGATCTCGATTGCATCAGTTTTTCCATCTTTGGTCAAGCCACGGGAATAACAACAAATCTGAGTTTTACTTCGAATTCTTACAGCTAAGCAATTAATTTCCCTACACTTATATATATATATATATATTTGTATTATGATTTGATGTTTCATTGCCCTATCTTGTTTATATGTACTGCTAAAACTTCTGTTGTACACTTAAAAGACACAATGCAAATTGAATGCTCATTGTTGCCTCTGAAATCTTTCTTCAGAGCATCCAGATTCTGACCAGACCTTCTTCTACTGTTCCATCTGATTTGAAATATGCAGTGCCTCCCATTAACTGTTACTAAAAGTTTAGGGTGCACTCGGCCTTTCCTTACAAGCTTTTTCTTTCCACTCTGGGTGTATCTTTACTTGTTTTAGGTGGGGGTCGGTTAAGGACACTGTGTCTTGTGGACAAATGTTGGAAGTTCAGCTGCAAACTTTTGTAGGGGTTGCTGCCATTGTTTGTCTCTTTGTTACTATAAAGATTTACCTCTCTCTTTGGTTAATGGGATTAGAATTGTAACTGAAACTGTCAGATGGATGTTGTTTTCCTAGAAAATTACCTATGGATACCAAATACTGACAAAATTAGGAAAGGAATAACAAAGTTTCGAAAAATTGTATATAGAGATACGTATGGTCATAGGATATGTCGAGATCTGGGTTTTGCACACAGCTCATCGTAGTCTATGGGAGATCCTTGTTTTGCACACAACTCGGCATAGACTATGGTGAGATTCGTGCAAGCACAGGTTTCACCACTGTCAATGGGGATCTTGTGCCAATCACGTCATAGGCTTTGGCAACTTTTGTGATTTAATCTCTTTCTCCTACAGCTCTCTATTATAACATAACTAGAAGATCTGCGCTTGCACTAATTTTGTCATAGTCCATGACGAGTTGTGTGCAAACACAAATTTTACCATATCCTATGACGATACGTATCTCTATATGCAAATTTTCAAAACTTGTTATCCCTTTCCAAATTTTATCAAACTTTGGTATCCCATAGGGTAAGATTGTCCTTTGAAGCAAAATTTTCCTCAGAATAAGCTTATCTAACCCTTGATATGAAATGAATGGTTATATGTCGGTACTCAGGGCCGGTCCAGGAGTCCGACAAGACTTTGGACTTGGACAATTCCACTTTGCTTAGGACAACTCCCAAGTCCAACGTGATCTGCAAGAGATGTTGGTCGCAGGTGATCCCCCAAGACCAGTCCACAACAAGGATCAAGGGACAACCAAAATAAACTCCGGCTCGAACAATCCAACCCTCTGGTCATGCCCTATCTCTACAAGAAGAGTTAACCAACTTTTATTTTAAAATCCATATGATATGGTGGAATTGATTTGGGAACATTTTGAGTGAATTGGTGACAAACCATGTTGATTTGACCAAGTTCCTTACATGTTTCGATGTGAGACAGACGAACGGAATGAAGCGTGTTACATTGCTATATATCTCGTTATTGCCCACCCCACCCCCACCGCCACCTCCATTGTATCCCGTCAATTTGACACCAATTATGTCTGTGGGAACAGATATGCGATGTTCTACTAAATAGGTCGCGACGAAAAATAGTTCAACGGCTTGCAGCCCAACCCCTACAATGCAGCATGTTGCAAACACCAATACCGTCATCTTTATGTGTTAAGTGTTCGAGGCATATAGCAGTAGCTTAATTTTAGATACATAAACGGATGTGTGGACGCGAACACAACACTGATTTTGACATGCATGAGGTGCCACAGAAGATCATCAGTTCACAAGCGCGCCTGCAGGCTGCAGCAAACATGGTCTCTCATTAAAAATCCAGGGCTGACCTATTGTACTTAAGTTTTGACAGAAAAAAGTAACATTTTGAAGTGAATATGTGGTCTCTGTTAATGCCGATAATATCGAAGATGGAGACCAATTGATCCACTCAACGTGAAGAAGCTGTTATTGCTTTTGAGTGCTAAACCCTTTGGACGAGTCAAATGTTAAGAGTACTACAAAAATTATTTTAGTTATGTGCATATTCAGCACAGTTAAAAAGCATGATTTTATATAAATTGTCAAAATTTTAACAGTTCTGAATATATACGTAACTGGTAGAATTTTAGCAGTTCTAATACTGTTTAATATTTACCATCGATAAACTTTGAAACCGAACCGAGGCAACTTTTTCGCCTACCTGCAACGTGGTGACCAATGGTCCACATTAAATAAGGAAGAAGATCTACCCCAATTGAATGCATTCTTTCAGCTGATATGTATTTTTGACACGCCATGCTCTAGAAAAAAGGAAGTCTATTTTGGAGTGTCTGATACATATCCGACACGATACGATACAGACACGGTCCTTCCTACCTTATACTCGAAACCTGCATGTCATTTATGTAGTAACTTTATACATAGTATAGATGGACGCAATCGCAACGTATAACCAGAAATTGAGCTCCAACAAGAAGAGGGAATTCTTTTCAGGAACAGTACTTTTATACATTTAACTCTGGAAAAGTTGCAACATATAGAGAAGATGACAAGTACTGAAACCACATTTTTGTACAGAGACTCCATTGCCATTGTTGTTCCTGCTATATATTACTATTACTTGTGAGTACTGATTTGGAACCAAATCTCCTCGAACACCTCCACGATGACGTGGTGGTACTCGTTCGAGTTCAGCGAGAGGTAGCAGGCGAGGAGCTCCTCGAGCTCTTTCGCCGAGCTGAGGCCGTTCTCCACGATCATCTCCGTCATCGACTCCCGGAAGTCCGTCTTCGGGTCCGAGGACGACTTCACCACCGCGAAGCTCTCCGAGAGCCCGCTCCTCTTCCGTACGGCGGCGCGGACCGCCCTCTTCCTGCCGGCGGGAGAGCTCGGCCGCGTGCGCAGCCTGCGGACCGCAGGCGCCGCCGGCATCGGTTCGATAGTATGTTCGGCGGCGGCGGGGTGTGCTTTCTTGACCGGCTTGGTGAGGATGGGACGTAGCTCGAGCTCGGAGCCGACGACGTCCAGGACGATATCGGAGGAGTTGTTGTTTGTAACGCTGTTGCAGTAGGAGTGGTCGGACTCGGACTCGGACACGGAGCCGCGGCAGCTGGAGGAGATGGAGAGGGAGGAGGAGGAGGTGGTGACGATGGCCGGGATCCTGCGGGGCTTGTGGGTGGGGGTGGTGGATTTTCTCGGGGAGTCGAGGGGGAAGTGGGTGTCGAAGGCCTTCGGGTGGACCGGGGAGCCGGAGGGGAAGTAGTAGGAGGCTCTGTTGGGGACGAGCTGGGGCTGGTGGTGTTTCTGGCTCTTGGGAGGGGACTTTGTTGTCTTCTTGGTGGGGTTGTTTCTTTGTGGGCTGTTCATGTCCTTGAGCTTGTAGAACCAGGCATTGGGCATCATGTCTGATAATCTGAACCTGTGGTTGCCCATGTCTTAGTATCAACCAAAGTCGACGACGACGACAAGAGGAGGAGGAGGAGGAGGAGGAGGAGGAGGAGGAGGTGGCGGTGTCTTTTATCCCTTTCAATAGACTTGCAAGAGAAGTTTGGAAGAGACTTCCTCTCTATATAGGCTTACAAGAGAAGTTTAGAAGACAAACATTCCTCACAAACTCTCACTTGGAAGAAGGGAAGGGGAGATGTGAGAGGAAGTCTTTGTAGGTGGGAATAAATAGCTGGAGGAAAGGGTGTGGTGGTGGAGGAAAGCGAGATATCTACCGATTTATCTAAGTTAAAATCTCATACAGTCCCGTACAGTCAAGAGTCATATACAAGAGTCTCGTGCAATGACATGCGCACAAACGAATAGAAGGACACTACCACATCTTTCTTGAGGTATCAAGTGCGAGATCGTGCAAGATCTCGTGCTACCAGTCTCCACACAGTTCACCTATATTTATCTGCGGATTGCACGAGATAATGAATGCATAAGACATGGATCTGACTATAGTTCAATTTGGATTACAATTTGGGACGATTATGATTTTCTCTAACATCTAGTTCCTAAAATAACGACCAACTGTATTTTTAAAAAAAAATTAAGATATGACCAAGTTCGGGCCAGAGACAAGATTGTTTTTCCATGTTTGGTTCGAATACAACAGGATGCTAGTCTCACGGCTAGTTCATTGAATTTGGATTGCAAACAAAATCTTCGATTAAATGTAACAGCAATCCGAACTAGTTAAGTAAGAAAAGGAAAAAAAAAAAAAAGAGAGAATAAGGATGGTTACAAGAAGGTGGGTTGGGTGTTGTCTTCCATCCCTAATAGTTTAAAGAAAACAATGTATGGGGATTAGTAATGGATGTGATGATGATAAGGAAACAAAATAGAGGCTTTATTTAATCAAGGACACACTTGAATGCCTTAGTTAGTTTAGTCTTAGGTATGGTACCATTAAGTCGAGTAGTTTTATGCAGTTGTGTCGGGACAAGGGGGGGACACAATGCATCTCACACCAACCGTGTGGTAACCCATGCCTTCTTGACCACCGGAAGGCATCGCCTTTGGTGTTCGGTTCGGTGTCAGCGCGAAAATATACGATCTCTCCCCGACAAATCCGCCTTCCTCGTTGCTGCCTGCGCGAGTAGGCACGTGCGTGCTCGACTCGTGTGGATGCGAACCGGTGGCATCCCAGTCGCAATGATCAGCTTGTTATGAATCAGCCACCGACAGTAATAGACCACCTTCCAAAAAGAAAAAAGAAAAAAAACCTCCGTCAATGTCCTCTTCAAAATATATTTGTATATATAAGGTTAGTTAGTGTTTAGACCCATAATTTTATATCAGTTTAGAGTTTAAGCTCGGGTTAATTAGTTGTACCCCCTATGGTTTGTACGTATTTTGGTAACTGTCATGTTGTTTTAAAAATAAAGAACACCCCCTGATTTATGAAGTTAATTAGTTGTACCCTTTAAGCTCTCACATGTCCAATTGAAATGTTTAGATCATGAAAAAAAAAATTGGTTTTTTTTCCAATTATATCCTCATATAAAAGTTTTGTTATAAAACATGAATGAGGGAATAATAGGAAAAAAAAAATATTGGGTCTAAATTCTCCAATTGGACATGTGAGAGCTTAAACTCTAAACTGGTATAAACCCCAAGATATATATATATATATATATATATATATATATATATATATATATATATATATATATATATATATATATATATATATATATTTTTTTTATAAACCCCAAGATATATATATATATATATATATATATATATATATATATATATATATATATATATATATATATATATATATATGGGCCGCATGCATCTCTCTAAACCAAATATATATATATATATATATATATATATATATATATATATATATATATATATATATATAAAATATATATATAAAATATATATATATATATATATTATTATTATTATTATTATTATTATTATTATTATTTTAGTGGATCTACAACCCAAGTGCTTAACTGGGAGCCCCCCACCCCATCCAAGTAGGCTTGGCAGGCCCGTGGCACAAAGCAACCCAGTCGGCGTCCAGGGGAGGCTCGAACCGTGGTCTCACCCACGGGAGTCTCCGTTGTAACCACAAGGCCACAACCCTTGAAATATATATATATATATATATATATATATATATATATATATATATATATATATATATATATGAGGAGGAATCAGATCTGTGAGTAGAAGTATGTCCAGCGGAGAGTAGAAGGCTGGCAAGCCGCCGGCCTGTCTTTTGGCGGATGCATAGAGCTGATCAGATCGGTGATCTCGGCTGTGGTCCATTTTTGGCTTCAGTCCGTCCTCCTCCCGGTGGCCACTATTCGGCGAGTGGAGCGTCTATGTGCTGATTTCCTTTGGAGGGGTGGTTTGCATGCGATCTCGTGGGAGCAGCTCTGTCGCCCCAGGAAGGAGGGAGGTGTGGGGCTCAAGCCGTTGCTGGATATCAGGGAGGCCTCTGCGCTCAAGCTGGCCTGGAGATTCATTAGCAGGGGGTCTCTCTGGGCGGATTGGATGCACAGCAGATACGTGAAGCAGGGCAATTTTTGGACGTGTTCTCCTGATAACAATCATTCTGTCACGTTCAAGACTGTCCTGAGACACAGGGGTGTGCTCAAGTCTGCTATCCGGAGGGTCATGAAAGATGGGTCGGATACGGATCTCTGGCGGGACCCTTGGATAGATCGGCGTTCGTTACTAGACATCAGGGGATCCCCGACTCACACGGAGGACATGCGAGGTCTGACGTGTAGTCGGATCTTACGAGATGGAGAGTGGAGGCCAGAATCTTATCGGTACACTGAGGAGCTGGGAGGGTTCATTATGTCTACAGTCATTGATCCGGCTTTGCCTACGGATCGGTGGATTTGGGAGCCGACTGGAGCATCTTCGGGCTCGGGGGAGTTCAAGTTCCGTAGTTGCTACAATCTTATCCGGCACACTTTTCCTCTGAGTCCTGATTACGAGTTCGTCTGGTGTAAGGGTCTGGCCAGAAAGATGCAGTTGTGTGTTTACAAGCTTCTTTTGGGTCGCCTATTGACGAGGGATCGCCTGAGTTCTTTTGGAGTGCCAGTGCCGGACCCCAAATGTGTGCTTTGCTGTTTGGAGCCTGAGTCTATTAGACATATCTTTTTCGAGTGCACTCTGGCATGGCAGATATGGTCGGAGCAGAGCTGGGTATTGGGAGAGTGCGCCTTTGGTAAATACATTGTCACGCCCCAGAACCAGAATACTGGAGAGCGAGGGCGTACATAGCCAGCTACGTATATTGAAATGAAATCCACCTCGCTATACGGTCACGGCTGTCTAGATATGAGGGTTTACTACAAGCCAACAGTCTCTTAAGATCAAGCCTATCGTCTCAATCTCAAACAAATAATATAATTGCAAGAAGTTAGACCACCAAATATACAATAAAAGGCGTCCCAAATATTACATATTCAGTTGATCATGAAGCTAGTCATACAAAATACGAGGACTAGCAAGAATTTAGTCATACATGATCAACCCTAGGATTTGTTAATCATGTTTACAGCCCGAAGGCAGACAGTAAGTAAATGTGCATCGAGCTAACAGGTGCTCGTCGGCTAAACGCCTCAAAAGAATAATTTTACAATAGAGTGAGCGAAATAAAATGGAAAACCCAATCGTAGCCCGGGTTCCTTCTAGTCGCCACCAACGGGCTGGAGGTTCGGTATATCCTCGGGTGCTGCTCCAAAATCTGGCCACACAAAACCAGTTGGGTCAAACCCCAAAAAGAGCAAGTACCACAAAGGAGGCCACAAAATAAGAACAAAAGACAGCATATCAGAACATAAGAAAATGGAAGAAAAGTACATGTAATAAAAGTACAGCAGGACAATAAATGACTAGGGACATGGGACCATTCCGGGAGCCAGATTACAACCCGTAAACCAAACAAGGACCGGGGTTGTAATCCTTCGCCTGAATAGCACTTGTCTCTATCCATTTATTGTTATGACAAGTAAAACAAACATGTACAGGAGTACCAGGTATAGGGACTAAACAAGACTTAGACATGGCTAGACAATATCCATTCACAAGCGGCCAAGCAATTACTACGGCTTACTACTTTAACTAACTAGGGTTATCACAGGCCTAGTTACTAACAAGATGCAATGAGAATTTCCCAGTCCCAAGCCCTGCAGACTATCCAGTTATCCTTTCGCAGGTTGAGAGTATGGTTGGGTACATCTCCCAGGAGACGATATACCCTTAGGTGACTTAGAGGGTGCAACACATGACAGTGTGCTGGAAATGTGCTCTACTCGTCGGCAAGCTACAAGTCTATTAAGGCGCCCAGATAACGAGATTGCCTGTGACTGAAAATTCTTCATGTTCTAGTTTGATCTAATCATTAGCCTAATCCAATTTAGTATGAGTCCCTGGCCGTGGTATCCAGGGAGTCACGTCCTAGACATGATGCAAGATAAGACAAGTGGATTGCACAAGCCAGTAAGCAGGAACACACACGGTATCAGAGTTAGTTACAAGAGTCAAGTTAGCCATCGCAACGGCATCAAGTCAAGTCAAGTTACGAGTCAAGAGTGTGCCGCCATGGGCCACTATCAAGTTATCTGGTTACCGAGATAAATAATGAATCACAGATTACAAGTCAAGTGTATACCCATCGGGTCACTATTCAGAAGATCAGAGGTACTAAAATTATACCCCACAGAATCAGGAAAACCGTATTAGTCATAAGCAAAATCATCGAAAAATCGTGCCAGGTCGTGTTGGGTCAAGATAGTCGTACTATGGGGAATAAGATCTCAAAACCCAACCCACAAAAGAAAAGCCAAGTCCAAGAAATAAACCAAACCATCATGGGCAAGTGGGTTGCGCAGAGGGGACGGATGGCGCGGAGGTCAATTGCGCTGGAGAATGGATGGCGCAGGGGTCAAGTGCGCCGGGGGATGGATGGCGCAGAGGTCAAGTGCGCCGGAGGATGGATGGCGCAGAGGTCAAGTGCGCCGGGGGATGGATGGCGCACGGCCGAAGGCGTATGGGCCGATGGCGCACGGCCGAGGGCGCATGGGCCGATGGCGCACGGCCGAGGGCGCATGGGGAGGGGTGCGCAGTTCGCCAAGGGGCAAGCTGCGCTGGTCAGCCAGTGCTAAAGAGCGCCGGTCGAGGAAGGCTGCACGGTTCAGTCCAGGGTGGCTGAGCGCAAGTCAGCCCTGCGCTAAAGAGCGCAGGCCGAGGGGGTTCTTCTTCTCCAAACCGAGAGGAAACTCTCAAGAACACCAAAATTCAATTCTTCATATCTTGGCCAAATCAAAACGAAATCTGGGTTTTTAAGGTTCTAACTTGTGTAAAATTGAATTTTCTTCCACATGGAAGCCTCAAAACAAGAAAAAATCAAAGTTTAATAGATCAAAATCAAGGAAATTCGAAAATAATTAAAACTTAGATCTAGAACAATGGAGACTCCAAATCACAAAATGCCAAGTTCTAATGTTGTTCTCCATGGTCTAATCTAGCTAATGGACAAATAAAATGTGGTGCTTATTTTGTGGCAAGGTGCACTTGCCTATGGTGTTGGTGGAGGAATGAGGAAGAAGAAGATGGAGAAATTAATAGAAATTATGGAGGAGAGAGAAAGGTTGGTGGGAATTTAATGCGGGTGGGTAGTGGTGGAATGAGGGTGGAGAACAGGTTAAGGTGTTCTATGGGGTTTTAAAATCAAACCAACTCAAACCAAACCAATTAAAACCGAGCCGAGCCGAAACCCAAAATACGAGAAAACTCAAAATTCCACAAGTCGAGAAAATAAAAATACCTGCCAAAATCCGATTACGAGTATTAATACGAAATACGAGAAATGAGGGTGACAACTCTACCCACCTTAAAAGAATTCCGTCCTCGAAATTTAATCAAGGAGCTAGAGATTGCCACGGCAAGTTACACTAAGCACCGACAATCTACACTAAGCAGTTCAATCATACAATCATACATGCAAGCACTGGATGGAAAGCATAAGGCATAAGGAAGATATTATACCTTACGAGTCAAACAAGTCGGGATATCGCGATCGGATGTTGTCCTCACGCTCCCACGTTGACTCACATAGAGAGTGATGATCCCAAGCAACACGGACTAAACTAATAGTCTTGTTCTTGAGTATCTTCTCTCTCCGGTCCGATATAGACACGGGCCTCTCCTCATACGAAAGGTTGGTACCAACAACCAATTCCGAATGATCTAGAATGTAGCTCGGGTCTGGGATGTACCGTCGTAATTGGGACATATGAAATACATCATGCACCTCACTTAGCGACGGCGGAAGAGCAAGACGATAGGATACATCTCCTACTCGCTCCAGGATATCGAACGGCCCTATATACGTAGGACTAAGCTTTCCCCGTACGCCAAAGCGAAAGACGCCGCGGTTAGGCGAGATCCTAAGGAATACATGGTCGCCGATAGCAAACTCTAAGGGACGTCGATGGGCATCGGCCCAATGTCGCTGGCGGTCTTGGGCAACTCGAAGATGATCCCTGACTCTTCTGAATACTTCAACTGTCTGGGCAATCATTTCTGGACCGAGCATCTGCCTCTCTCCGACATCATCCCAGGCTAACGGAGATCTGCACTTCCTACCATACAGTGCCTTGAATGGCGCCATCTGGATGCTGGCCTGAAAACTGTTATTGTACGAGAACTCCACCAGGTGTAGGTGAACTTTCCATGAACCACCGAAGTCAAGTGTACAGGACCGCAACATATCCTCAAGAGTCTGGATGGTGCGCTCTGACTGGTCATCTGTCTGCGGATGATATGCTGAACTAAACTTGAGACGAGTCTCCAAACTCTCTTGCAGGCTATGCCAAAAGTACGACGTAAACCTTGAATCTCGGTCCGAGGTGATACTGACGGGCACACCGTGAAGCCTGACAATCTGCCTGAGATATATCTCTGCTAACTGAGCCGTAGACTGCCCAATTCTGAATGGAAGAAAATGAGCCACCTTCGTGAGCCGGTCAACTATAACCCAAATGGCATCTCGACCAGCTGGGGATCTAGGCAATCCAGTCACAAAATCCATGGTCACATGCTCCCACTTCTATTCTGGAATCAGCAAGGGCTGAAGAAGTCCAGCGGGCCTCTGATGTTCAGTTTTAACCTGCTGGCACACCAAACACCGAGAGACAAACCGGGCTATCTCCCTCTTCATGCCATTCCACCAGAAATGCTGACGAATATCATGGTACATCTTCATGCCACCGGGATGAATAGAATACTGTGAACTATGAGCTTCTGCCATAACTTCCTGTCTGATATATCTACTAGGTACACAAAGATGAGTGCCGTGCCGAAGTGTACCATCTTCATGAATGCACAACTCTGGCCTTCTTCCTGCCTCGCTGAAGCTTGGAATCTGTAGATTGCGCCATCCGGATCCTCTCAACTATGCTGGACTGAACCTGTAGACTGGCCATCAACGCCACGTTGGTAGGAAGAACCACTTCAATTCCCATCTTCTGAAAATTTGCCAATAACTCTGGTTGCACCGTTAGGAAATAAACTACAGCTCTCCTGCTCAAGGCATCCGCTACAACGTTGGCCTTCCCTGGGTGATACTGCAAATCTATATCGTAGTCCACCAATATCTCAAGCCATCTTCTCTGCCGCATATTAAGGTCCTTTTGGGTAAAAACATACTTCAGGCTCTTGTGATCCGTAAATATCTCTACTCTATCTCCGTACAAGTAGTGCCGCCAAAGCTTAAGTGCAAACACTACTGCTGTCAGTTTCAAGTCGTGGGTCGGGTAATTCTTCTCATGATCACGAAGTTGACGTGATGCATAAGATATTACCTTCCCATGCTGCATCAAGACACACCCCAATCCTCTGCCTGAAGCGTCACAATAAACTGAGAATCCTCCGGTCCCATCTGGAAGGGTGAGAATGGGAGCCGTTATCAAACCACGCTTCAACTTCTCAAATGATTCCTGGCACTCTGCTGTCCAAGCAAACTGCACATCCTTACGGGTCAACTGGGTCATTGGCACCGAAATCCTTACAAAATCTGAAACGAATCGCCGGTAGTAGTCGGCTAATCCAAGGAAGCTGCGAACCTCTGCCGCTGAACTAGGGACTGGCCATAACTCGATAGCCACAATCTTTTGGGGATCCACTTCCACTCCCCCTCGAGTAATGATGTGACCCAAGTACGAAATGCGATCGAGCCAAAACTCGTATTTACTGAACTTGGCGTACAACTGATGCTCTCTAAGCGTCTGAAGGACGATTCTGAGATACTGCTCATGCTCTGCTTCGCTCTTGCTGTAGACCAGGATATCATCTAGGAACACAATCATAAACTGATCCTAGTAAGGCATGAAAATGCGATTCATGAGATCCATGAATACGGCCGACGTATTGGTCGCTCCAAAGGGCATAACAAGAAACTCCCAATGCCCATACCTTGATCTAAACGCTGTCTTCGGAATGTCTTGCTCTCCGACTCTGATCTGGTGGTATCCTGACCGCAAATCTATCTTCGAGAACACTGAAGCCCCTCTGAGTTGATCAAACAAGTCATCTATCCTCGGAAGAGGGTATCTGTTCTTGATTGTCACTAAGTTCAAGGTACGATAATCTACACATAACCTGGACGTACCATCCTTCTTTTTCACAAGAAGCATCGGGGCTCCCCAAGGCGATCCACTTGCACGAATGAATCCCTTGGTCCTGAGTTCTTCAATCATCTTGTACAAAATCTCCAACTCTGAAGGCGCCATTCTGTAGACTCGCTCTGATACTGGTGCTGTCCCGGGAATCAAGTCTATAGTGAACTCAATCTCCCGCTCTGGCGACATTCCTGGAAGTTCTTCTGGAAAGACATCTGGAAACTCTTCAACTATCCTGGGCAACTGCTCTGCTGCTACTGCCATCCGCAACACTGGAGAAGATGGCTCCACTGCGCCTCTGGAAAATAAGAACTCTGGCTCGCCTGGAATGCTGAAAACAACCCTGCCACCATGGCAGTCTATCCTAGCATACTGGTTCCTCAACCAATCCATGCCTAAGACTACATCATAGTCTGCCATAGGGAATTCTATAAATCTAGCGGGAAACTCTCTACCGCTAACTACGATCCGACACGAGGAAAATACTCGATCTACTCCCACAAGACCATTACCATTAAGTATATTAAGCTTCACTGATAATGACTCGGGCTCCAATCCTATCCGTGTCGCAAATCGTGCAGACATGAATGAATGCGATGCACCAGAATCAAATAATACCAATGCTGGAGAGGAGTTGACGAGAATAGTACCTGCCACTACCTCACCTGGTACAACTTCTTCTTCCATAGTCATCATCATAGCCTGACCTTGTCCTCTGGCTGCGGGTCCCCTCTGCTGGAAACCTTTCTGCCTACTTTGCACTTGAGCTTGGGTATACTGCTGCTGGTTCTGCTGATGAAACGCCTGGGCCTGAGGCAACAAGGGCCTCGGGTACTGCTGCTGCTGCATAGGTGCTGGTCCCCTAACCGATGGACTGGTTAGGTTAGAGGAGGACGAACTACCCCTATTCGGACAGGCTCCTATCTTTTGATCTGCCGCTCCACAAGCCAGGCACAATCCTTGCGCCCTACGACAATCTGCCACTACATGGCCTGGCTTCCCACAATAAGAACATCCCATCGCGGAAGTCTGCTTCTGCTTCTGCTGCTGCGGGTACGTCGGGGTTGAATGCTGAACCGACGTTACTGAGGCCGCCCGCCTCGGAGTTCCAATGGTCAAACTCCTAGCTGCCGGGGCTGGAGCTGATGATTGGTGCATTTGATTGTGGGATCGCTTCCTACCTCCGGTCCTATCCACAATCCTCTGGGATGTGTACTCATGCCTCCTAGCTGCTCTCAAAACTGTATCGAACGTCTGGTGTTCGAACTGCTCGACTGCCAACAAGATCTCCTAATGCAGTCCCTGCTGGAACCGCTGGGCCCTATCAAACTCGGTGGCCACCAAGGTGGGGGCAAACCTACTGAGTCTAGAAAACTCAGATGCATAACTGTCGACCGTTCTGCCTCCTTGCTTCAAGTTGGTAAATCTCGTCTGTAGGACGTACCGAGCTACAGCATCAAAATACTTCGTCTGGAACCTTTCTCTAAATACTGCCCAAGCAATGGGTGCCACTAATCCCATGGCTTGCGCCGCCCACCAACTGCGAGCTAAGTCCAGCAACTGTAGCCGGACCACGGCCACCTTCTCATTCTCAGGTATTCTAGCTGCCTCCAGAATCACCTCGGTATCCTGAAGCCAAGCGTCCGCGGCAATCGCATCTTCACTGTCGTCGAAGAAGGGAGGGTTCAAGCGCTTGAAGCTGTTGGCCGCGCTGTTCCCTGGATGACCGCCTCTGGTCAAGGCATCTGCCACTACCTGGTGCAAGGCGTCTCCTCGACGATCCTGGAAAGCTATCAAGGTCCTGATGAGACCTACCAAGGTGCCATCGTCCGGCTCGGCAGGCTGAACGGGCTGAACTGGGGCTCTCCTCCAGTAGGCACAACTCTGGAGGCTACTCCGGAGTGCTGGGCTTGATCTTCGGGCTGCTGGTCCGTGGGAGTTGCTCCGCCTTGCTGATCGGCGGGGTTAGGTGCAGTGCCGCTGAAGAAGACGACACAGGAAAAACAATAAGGAAGGACCAGGACAGATCAACGATACAAGCATATGATCAGGTCAAGATTCCAGAGATTCAGAGGATATGAACGGAGATCAAGGACGAGTACTGATTGAGACATCTATTCGGTAAACCCTCACATTTCTTAAAAGCCAAGACCTGCATGGGCCACCACTTAAACCATGTCACGCCCAAGAACCAGAATACTGGAGAGCGGGGACGTACATAGCCAGCTACGTATATTGAAATGAAATCCACCTCGCTATACGGTCACGGCTGTCTAGATATGAGGGTTTACTACAAGCCAACAGTCTCTTAAGGTCAAGCCTATTGTCTCAATCTCAAACAAATAATATAATTGCAAGAAGTTAGACCACCAAATATACAATAAAAGGCGTCCCAATTACATATTCAGTTGATCATGAAGCTAGTCATACAAAATACGAGGACTAGCAAGAGTTTAGTCATACATGATCAACCCTAGGATTTGTTAATCATGTTTACAGCCCGTAGGCAGACAGTAAGTAAATGTGCATCGAGCTAACAGGTGCTCGTCGGCTAAACGCCTCAAAAGAATAATTTTACAATAGAGTGAGCGAAACAAAATAGAAAACCCACTCGTAGCTCGGGTTCCTTCTAGTCGCCACCATCGGGCTGGAGGTTCGGTAGGAAAACCCACTCGTAGCCCGGGTTCCTTCTAGTCGCCACCATCGGGCTGGAGGTTCGGTAGATCCTCGGGTGCTGCTCCGAAATCTGGCCACACAAAACCAGCTGGGTCAAACCCCAGAAAGAGCAAGTGCCACAAAGAAGGCCACAAAATAAGAACAAAAGCCAGCATATCAGAACATAAGAAAATGGAAGAAAAGTACAAGTAATAAAAGTACAGCAGGATAATAAACGACTAGGGACATAGGACCATTCCGGGAGCCAGATTACAACCCGTAAACCAAACAAGGATCGGGATTGTAATCCTTCGCCTGAATAGCACTTGTCTCTATCTATTTATTGTTACGACAAGTAAAACAAACATGTACAGGAGTACCAGGTATAGGGACTAAACAAGACTTAGACAGGGCTAGACAACATCCATTCACAAGCGGCCAAGCAATTGCTATGGCTTACTACTTTAACTAACTAGGGTTATCACAGGCCTAGTTACTAACAAGATGTAATAAGAATTTCCCAGTCCCAAGCCCTGCAGACTATCCAGTTATCCTTTTGCGGGTTGAGAGTATGGTTGGGTACATCTCCCAGGAGACGATATACTCTTAGGTGACTTAGAGGGTGCAACACATGACAGTGTGCTGGAAATGTGCTCTGCTCGTCGGCAAGCTACAAGTCCATTAAGGCGCCCAGATAACGAGATTGCCTGTGACTGGAAATTCTCCATGTTCTAGTTTGATCTAATCATTAGCCTAATCCAATTTAGTACGAGTCTCTGGCCGCGGTACCCAGGGAGTCACGTCCTAGACATGATGCAAGACAAGACAAGTGGATTGCACAAGCCAGCAAGCAGGAACACCCACGGTGTCAGAGTTAGTTACAAGAGTCAAGTTAGCCATCGCAACGGCATCAAGTCAAGTCAAGTTACGAGTCAAGAGTGTGCTCCATGGGCCACTATCAAGTTATCTGGTTACCGAGATAAATCATGAATCACAGGTTACAAGTCAAGTGAATACCCCATCGGGTCACTATTCAGAAGATCAGAGGTACTAAAATCATACCTCACAGAATCAGGAAAACCGTATTAGTCATAAGCAAAATCATCGAAAAATTATGCCAGGTCGTGTTGGGTCAAGATAGTCGTACTGTGGGGAACAAGATCTCAAAACCCAACCCACAAAAGAAAAGCCAAGTCCAAGAAATAAACCAAACCATCATGGGCAAGTGGGTTGCGCAGAGGGGACGGATGGCACAGAGGTCAAGTGCGCCGGGGGATGGATGGCGCAGGGGTCAAGTGCGCCGGGGGATGGATGGCGCAGAGGTCAAGTGCGCCGGGGGATGGATGGCGCAGATGTCAAGTGCGCCGGGGGATGGATGGCGCAGAGGTCAATGGCGTACGGCCGAAGGCGTATGGGCCGATGGCGCACGGCCGAGGGCGCATGGGCCGATGGCGCACGGCCGAGGGCGCATGGGGAGGGGTGCGCAGTTCGCCAAGAGACAAGCTGCGCTGGTCAGCCAGCGCTAAAGAGCGCCGACCGAGGAAGGCTGTGCAGTTCAGTCCAGGGGGCTGAGCGCAAGTCAGCCCTGCGCTAAAGAGCGTAGGCCGAGGGGGTTCTTCTTCTCCAAACCGAGAGGAAACTCTCAAGAACACCAAAATTTAATTCTTCATTCTTGGCCAAATCAAAGCGAAATCTGGGTTTTCAAGGTTCTAACTTGTGTAAAATTGAATTCTCTTCCACATGGAAGCCTCAAAATAAGCAAAAATCAAAGTTTAATTGATCAAAATCAAGGAAATCTGAAAATAATTAAAACTTAGATCTAGAACAATGGAGACTCCAAATCACAAAATGCCAAGTTCTAATGTTGTTCTCCATGGCCTAATCTAGCTAATAGACAGATAAAATGTGATGCTTATTTGGTGGCAAGGTGCCCTTGCCTATGGTGTTGGTGGAGGAATGAGGAAGAAAAAGATGGAGAAATTAATGGAAATTATGGAGGAGAGAGAAAGGTTGGTGGGGATTTAATGAGGGTGGGTAGTGGTGGAATGAGGGTGGAGAATAGGTTAAGGTGTTCCATGGGGTTTTAAAATCAAACCAACTCAAACCAAACCAATTAAAACCGAGCCGAGCCGAAACCCAAAATACGAGAAAACTCAAAATTCCACAAGTCGAGAAAATAAAAATACATGCCAAAATCCGATTACGAGTATTAATACGAAATACGGGAAATGATGGTGACATACATTGGGGACATCATCCCGGTGATACGAGATAGCAGGGGTCGAGGTCAGGACTGGTTCCGTACAGCCAGAGTTCGTCTGGCGGCTTCGGTTTGGCATGTTTGGCGGGAGCGAAACCGCCGGATCTTTGAGGGTCTAGTCACACCTCCGGTTGGCAGTCTCCATAACATTGAGTTTGATGTAAACGCTATGGAGAATGGATGAGTGTCGAGTGGAAGTCCCACTCATATTGTATGTTGTATGATTATGGCTTTTCATTTGGAATAAAATTTACCTTTTTCCAAATATATATATATATATATATATATATATATATATATATATATATATATATATATATATATGATGAGGGATCCACATTTCCTCACTTTTGCATCCCCCAAGCGTCCTTTATATCCGTTAGATCTTGTTTAAGTCATCTAATCTTAACCATTGAAAAATTAACGGTTAAGATTAGATGACTTAAAACAAGATCAAATGGGTGTTATCATGGGGATGCTTGGGGGATGCAAAAGTGAGGTGATATTGATCTCTCTCTCATATAAGGAGGGATCCGCATCCCCTCACTTTTGCATTCCCTCTTTCATATCCAATGGAGGGATGTAGATCCCTCCTCTATATATATATATAGGGAAGGGATATTGCACCAAACTTATTGTATCAATTGTTGCACCAAACAATCTCAACCACACATTTATTTCTATCATGTGGTTATAAAGCATTCCATAAAGTTGTTGCCACGTCATCATGCTTTATAACCACATGAATGAAATAAATGTGTGGTTGAGATTGTTTGGTACAATAATTGATGCAATAAATTTGGTGCAATATCCCTCCTCATATATATATATATATATATATATATATATATATATATATATATATATATATATATATATATATATATATATATTTCAACTACCTATTTTATTCATTAAGGCCGAAAAGGCCGATCCTTTACAAGTATACCAGAAGGCGCAAAATGTCGATGCCTATACACGTATACTGATAAAAGAAGAGGCAAACGCTAAACAAAACGGCTAAGCCAAGGAAAGAAGAGAGGTCCAGAGAGCCGTCTAACTGTGCTTACAGAGGGCCCTTCGTTTGCGGCACTGACGAATGGTCTCCCATATCAGTTGGTCAGCGTTGTACTGGTGGCCTTCGTATCTCGTCTTGTTCCGATTTTTCCAGATAACCCAAGTGGCGGCTGTAGCGACGATCTGGTGGCCATGGGATGCTGAAGCCCAGGTCACCATGAGCTGGTGGAAGTTGTCGCCCCCAGTAGGCAGTCTGCATCACTGGGAAAGAGCTCTGTAGACCTGGACCGGTAGGTCCCCTTGACTAAGGATGTGGTTGACTATTTTCGCTTGACGGTCAGAGCAACATGTGCATGCTGAAGCAAGGCTGAAGCCGATAGTGGTGAGAGTGTCATCAGTGGGGAGGATATTACGAAGGGCATGCCAGATGAGGAAGAACCACTTTTTGGGGATGCAAGTCTGCCAGAATGAAGCTATGGTAGGAGACGGGTTCGCGGTGCAGAGGATGACACTTCTGGCCGATTTGACTGAGAATGTGCCACTATAATTGGGCGTCAACTCGAGCTTGTCTGCGTCCTGACCGATCCTCAAATCGTTACGGCAAATGGAATCGACCGTCTCGGGTCCAGCCCATAACCGGACTTTGTCCCAATTCCAGGTGTTATTAGGAGAGTCTCACATGTCCTTGATAGAGCTGTTCCTAGGAGCCGCAGAATTATTGGGGAGAAAGGTGTCGCCAACCCAGCGTTCCCAAAATGGCGATGCCTCACCAATTTCCACCTTAAGGCGAATCGTTGGTTCGGCGAGGGATTGCCCGATGAGAATGTGCCTCTAGGTCGCGGATGATCTACTGTTAGCGATGGCCGTAGACGGGTGAGTGTGCTTGAAGTATATGGCCTTCATGAACCTAGACCACAAGTTCTTGCTCGTGCAAAGCGACCACCATAATTTCATGGAGAAAGCATTAACGATGTGGAAAAGTTTAGTGAATCCCAGACCCCTTCCTCCCCGGTGGGATGAGCCATGGTATCCCAGTTGGCCCAATGGTGCTTGTAGTGACCTCCGCTGTGACCCAGAAAAAGTTGTTGAAGATGCTCTCAATATAGGATAGAACTTTCTTGGGGGGGAGCACGCAGCAAGGGTGTAGGTGGGAATGGAAGTGAGGACGTGGTTGATAAGGATTATCTTGTCTCCGGGGATAAATTAGCGTTATGCCATCCCTCGACCTTTTTCCTGATGCGATTGATCAGGGACTCGAAGATCCTGACGTTTGATCTGCCGTACACGAGGGGGAACCCGAGGTAGTGGAATGGAGGGTGCCTGAGGGGGAATGAGGTGGTGGTTGATATGCTAGTCGCTTGCTCTCTCTTAATATTGTGGTGGGTGTAGATTACACTTTAATTCTGGTTGATCTTCTGCCTGGAGTATTCTTCGTATCTCTGGAGCGTATTGTGGACGACTTCTACCAATCCGGCGTCTCCAGAAGAGAATATAAGGATATCGTCCGCGATGGCCAGATGGGTGATGATTGGACAACCGCTAGTCGTATGGTAATGCTGGAAGTTGGGGGTTCTCGCCATCTTATTAAGGTTTCTGCTCAACGCATCCGTCGTAATGATGAAGATGGTGGACGAAAGAGGATCACCTTGCCTAACCCCCCGACTGGATTTGAAGAAACCGTCTGCTTGACCGTTAATGACCATAAAGAACCACGAGTTGCTGATCGATCTCCACACGACGTTGGTCCAGGTTTCGGAGAATCCGAAGGCTCTAAAGATCCAGATCATAAATTTCTAGTCCAGTCTGTCGTAGGCTTTCTCTATGTCCAATTTGATAGCAATGCTGCCCCCTCTTGCTGGGAGCTTCATATAGGTGACTAACTCTTGGGCCAACATGATGTTATCTTGGATATTTCTCCCCCGAATAAATCCATTCTGCTCCTCCGAGATGATCTTGGGAAGAAGACCTGCCATGCGAGAGGCGATGACCTTGGATATGATCTTGTTGGTGAAGGTACAGAGACTAACTGGGAGAAAGTCACGGAAGGTCTCCGGGTTGTCTTTCTTCGGGATAAGGATTAGGTTGGTGCTCGAGATGGCTCTGGGATAAGTAGCTCCCTGGAGGAAGGCGGAGACCGCACTATAGATGTCAACCTTGATGATGTCCTGGCATGTGCGGAAGAAAGTCCTTGAAAATCCGTCTGGCCCGGGCGTACTGTGTTTGTCGAGGTCCCAAACGGCCTCTTTCACCTCCTCCTCTGAAGGTGGGTGTTCGAACAGAAGGTTGTCCGTGTCGCTGATAAGGTGGGGAACCTCGTCCAGGAAAGTGTTGTCTTTGAGGACCGTTTCCTTGGAAAAAAGTTTAGAATAGAACTTCGCTGCCTCCACTTGGATGCCCTTTTGACCGTTGATGCTGGTACCGTTGTCAGCGGCAATCTGATGGAGAGTGAGATTTTGTCTGCGTCCATTCACGTAGGCGTGGAAGAAGCTCGAGTTTTTGTCCCCTTCGCTGTCCCATTTGTGTTAGCCTAATGATTATATCATATTTTTGAATATGGCTAATCAATTAAGTTTAACATAATAACATCACTAATATTCATGTATTCACTATTATGTTACTACTTTAACTTAGCATTGTCCTAAATGTTCTATATCATATTACTATGCTTGTATCATATTGTTTTGTTCGTCTAACATGTTCTTATAGACATGCAGTAAGCATGATCAAGCCTTGATCAAACTAGGACATGCAATAGAGAATTATTGATGGGCCAAAGACGGCGTTATACAAAAATATTTCTCTGAATCGCCTAATGACCTATCCAGGGCCTCGTATCGGGGGTTCCACTGTCCGGTCCGCGGACATGGGTCGAGGGGACAGCACCCTCCGTCAGGGGTTTGGGGGCGAAGCCCCCGAAAGGTATTCAGATTTTTAGATCTGTTTATCTTTGGACGACCGCCGTTAAGTAAAAAATGCGTCTTCAAGTCTGCTCAAATATTTGAAGAAATGCGTCATCAAAGGGCTCTTGGTTTTCCTATTTTATTAATGTATTTTTTATATTTATTGAGTCCAGGAATACGATGTATACTGCATCGTACTGACAAATAGGCTACCCAAGAAACTTTTTCAAAATACCCTTCCATTTTGAAAACAAGCCCACTTACAAAAGTCCAAACTACTTCCTAACTGTTTGACTTTTCAAAAAGGCTAAAAACTAATTTACAAAACCCTAACAGAACCCTAGCAGAACTCGGCCCAAATTCGGCCAGAGTTCGGTTAGTGAACGTTGCTTTTTGAACTTGGTCTTCCCATAGTTACGGATCCCAACGAGATTTTCTCATAGTGTTCTGCCTGAATTCTGTCCGAATTCTGTCAGAATTCTGCCTTTGGAATAACTATAAATAGAGAAGAATTTCGATCATTTCAATTCACTCATACACCAATTCACTTTCATATCTCTTCTCTATAAGCGTAATATTCTGAGCTAATCATTTTCAAATCCCAAGCCAGTTATAATCCTCTAGTCGATTTGCCAGTGCGGTACGGTCTAGAAGCTTCAGAGCGATTGTATTCAGAGGCTTGATTGAAGATAGACACTTCACAATTGAAGTTGGTCGAGTGCTTCGGATCAAAACTCATGTTGTAGAAGTTGTAAGAACTTCGGATGAAAACTTTTGGTGATTTTTTATAGTAGATTCAACTCGAAGCTAGAGTTCTTCCGACTGGACTAGTCCTCACAAGAGGAAAACCAGTATACATCCTTGTGTTTGCGTTTGCTCTCTACTCTCTATTTTTTATTTACATATCTGTGATATATATTTTTTGTGATCTTGTTACTAACATTTTTAAATAGTTAATTTTCGCTGCCTACTCTATTCACCCCCCTCTAGAATATTGCGCTTTACAACTCGTTCCTATAATCGGTCCTATAATTGGTATCAGAGCAGGTTCTCTTTATATAGGTATTGCTATCATACCAATTGTTCCTACAATTGGTATCAGAGCCAGTGCTGCATCTAGAGGTATTATATTCTTATCCCAATTATTTCTACAATTGGTATCAGAACGGAGTATACAAGTAAAGCGAGGTAACATTGCTATTCTTATTTATTACAACTGTTACATAGATCACAGTATCACATATGGCAAGTATGTACTTCACAACTGAAGAGCAATCCTCAAATAGACTCCCACTATTTGATGGAACAAACTATAATTATACATGCTGGAAAACACGGATAAGCTTCTACCTGAAGTCTCTAGATTTTCACTTATGGTCAATTGTTGTCAATGGCTACAAAAGGCTACTATCACTTCTATTCTCATATCCTCTATAATCAACAAGCCTTATTATAGTTACACAGAGGAAGAGAAGAAGTTAGCTAGCCTTGATACAAAGCTATGCATATCTTTTATTGTGCTGTAGACACAAATATATTTAATCTTATTAATACTTGCACAACATCTCATAAAATTTGGAAAGTTCTTGAAGCTACTTATGAGTGCAGGTATGAAAGCAAAGCTAGCAACTCCAGAGAGAAGGATAGTCTTCTTAATTATACAAATATGTACATGACGAAATTAGGATTTAAGGTACAACATAATCCCTTATATGAAGAAGTGCTTGTATGTGACAACTACAAAATGATAGATCACATCCAAGAAGATTGTACTATTGCTAGAAAGAAGAGTCACCACGAACGATCAAATGAAGGAAGATCATCGCCTCATAAGTATACTAGCACGAGCATATGGTGTGAAAGCGAAGCAAAAGATTCTGAAGAAGAAGAAGAAGAAGAAGAGAGACCTCATCAAGCTACAAATTTATGCTCAATGGCATTATCTAACGAGGTACAGAATAATTCCCTTCTTGAAGAGAATGAATTTTCTTATGATCAGTTATCTGATGCTTTCAGTGATCTATTAGAAGAACACAAGAAAGTATTAGATATTATAAGCAAGCTAGAAAGGATATTCTATCCTATAAGCGTGAGAATGAAAAGCTTACTTGCTTATTGAATGGTGCTAGAAATAGTTCTCCTTCTGATAATTCTACTGAGATTTCCACACTGAAATTTAGATTGCATAAGGCACTTGATTGCATTGAGAAAAGCACTCAAAAAAATGCTAAACTTAAGGAGGAATTAGAATCAGAAAAGAAGAAGTATTCTATTGCTTCATGTAGAATTAATGCTCTTTCTGCTACATATAATGAGATCTGTGCTAACTCTAAAAATTTAGAGATTAGACTGAAAAAGGCGCAGGTAATACAACCTATGACTCAGTCTAACACAAGACACGTGACACATCACAAAGTCACACACGACAGATCATCTAGAAAGGAAGCAAGTAAAGCTAAAGCTTCACACATAACCATGCTTTCTATTACAAGTATCCACGCACATCATATCACACTACTGTACGTTCTCATACTACTTCACATAGCACTAATGTTAATTCTTTTTGTCATTATTGCGATATGAATGGACATGTTTCTAATCATTGTCAGATTAAAAAATTTGTTGATATGAACTTGTGCAAATGGGTTCCCAAGGCTAACAAATATGGATCCAAGTATTGGATACCAAAGTCTTCACCTAATATTTCAGGTGGAGCTACTTATGCTAAACCTTAGAACCATGGAACATGTTGGTGATTGTAAAGCTACAAAGGTCATCTTTCATGTAATTGCACCAACAAAAGTGTGGTCACTAGAACCACTTCAGTAACATGCTTTCTAAATAGTTTTTAATATTTAGCATGTTCTTATTGATTTCTTGCTATTAGACCTCATTGATATTCTTTAAATTGTTTATTGTTTGAATCAATGTTTGACATAATCCTAGCTTGACTAGCTGTTTAGCTTAAATGTTTAGTTCACACTATACAGTATTTTACTCACTTTCCATTAGTGTGACACATTTGTCTATGTATGCTATTTATTGTTAATCTTTATTCTTGAAGCATGCATAGGAGCTTAATTTTATTTTGGTGAATATGTTTTGACTCTTCGTCTTTAATATTTTTTTAATGGTCACTTCTTACCGATTTGTCTTTAACATGTCATATCTACTTTGATTGGTATTTTTTGAGTATGTATGTTTAGCACAAGTCTCATGTTTACTTGAAAAGTATAAACATATATTTTTATGTTAACCTTGTGCTTGCATAATATACTTCACTATTGATTCGCATATTTTATTTTGATTAACTTCTTATTAATCAATTACATCTTTTTCTGATAAAGTTTATTTATGTACGTTTTTGATCTTGTGATTTTTTTTTTGCTTATTAAGGATACATGAATAATTCATTCATTTATATATTGCTGATATGTTTCTTATATTTTTGTATAAATATCTTTATGGGGATATACGAGTTAAGTTCAAGTTCTATATTATATTATTTTGAAAAGTAGTTTCAAACTTGTACTTATCTCATACTTCAGCTATTGATTACTTTGAACAATTTTTTATGTTCTTATCTTTATTAGCTTCTTCCTCAAAGCCTTTTTTTTCTTGGCTTTTTGGTTGACATTTTGGATGCATAATATTTTTAATATCCTGATCTTAATAAACCATTGTTTGGGTATTTACTTGTTTTATATTTAGGGATTCTGGATTTCGATAATACTGCATATATTCCTTTGAATCTAAGTCATTAAGAGTAGAAATTATTTTAGGAACAAGCCGAAAGGGTCCTTCTGTCATATAGGTGTAAATAGCCTGAAGCGACACGGTGTACTAGTCTTCGGACTACCACTAGCTGGGAACCAGCCCCTACAGCTAACTCAAAGTGATCAATACTTTATATGCTTAAGATTTATTAAGGTCTAAATGTAACTATTATCTAGTTCTGGATCCAAGGTACTGAACCCAGTCCCCTAGGTTCCAAAATACATCAGCGTATCTAGGACCTACATTTTGATTTACAAATATTTTATATTTTATTGTTACCCAATAATTTTGTAGCACATATGGATAAATGTAATTCATGCATCTTATACCGTATGCTACATTGTTCTAAGATTTATAAATCCATAGAATATAACTTTTTTATATTGCACTAATTCTTCTTAAATCCTCTGTTATTAAAGAAGAGATTTATTTTGGGTACAAGCCTACAAAGGGTCTGTCTGTCACCACGACTACGGTCGAAGCGAAGCGGTACTTAAGTGTTCTCCGGTGAACCTCCGTTAGCTAGGACATTACCCCTATAGCTAACCCAAGATTGATCAACGCTTTATAAACTAAAGATTTATTGAGATCTAGTTACAATTGTTGTCTGATGGATTTTAGATTTTAAAATTGATGGATAATATTATTTAATGTTTTAATTTTACAAAAGGTAACATATATTGATCTTCATAGGTTAATGTTTGTCATCTTTTGATATATTTATTTTTCTGTCACTCTATTCTATATTTAAACTTGATGATCTTGTGACTACTCATTGAATATTATAGTCTTGTGATTTCGCCTTTAACTTGTGTACTATTCAATGATTTTGAGCCTTATATTATTATCTTCTTATTCAAGTTACTTACTGTCTACAACAGTAATTCTTTGCAGGAGAGAAGTCATGCATATTGAATGTCTCTCTCTAAAAGCGTTTCTTTTCTTTAAACCTTACGGTTGTCATGAGGACACTGTGCTAAGGCTTTAAAAGGGAAGAAATGAACTTTGATAAGAAGATCTAATATTTTTGAATTAGTTTTCTACTTCTGAAAATATGTCTCTGAATATTATTTTAAAATTTTGTCAATACTATTATTTTTGGATATAGCCATGTAAAGGTGGAGCAGTTAATTGTTTCAAGTCAATTATTCTTTGACATGCCATATATCTAGAATACACTTTTCTTCGGACATATATCTAGTTATGTTTATTTGTTCAAATGGATTTATTTATGATTTATGGATTCTTTTATTAAAATTGTTTCTGTGATTTGAATCGCCAGCTTTTAGTCTGAGGACTAAATGGACGCATTCGAACATTTATTAAGACAGTTTTTCGTAATAAATTCCACATTTTTGAAAAGTCTTTTTGATTTTTTTTCATTTATTGAATCTGTCCGGTACTCAAATGTTATTATTAAAGAAAGTTTTCAAAATATTTTAATGTCTTGAAATATTTCTTTTATATATATATTGAAGATATATTTTGTTTGTTCATCTTTAAGCATTTATTTATTGGATATCTCTTTTATTTGCCTAAAAATGATATTTGTTTTAAGTTTGGGACTTTACATGCATTTGATCAAAGGAAAGAAAGAAGCATATCTTGGATATTCCTTAGATTTTGTTTTATCTATTTTTTTACTTCGGAACTAGACATGCATATTTTAAGGGGGGAGCAAATTAATTGTTTCAATTCTTTTATGCCCTTAATATGTGGTATACCTAGTTCACCATGGATTTATATTGTCTTAGTTAAATATCTTGCTGAGTTATTCATGATATTTTGATTTGTATTGATTTTATGAGAGAATATATGATTATTATTATTTTTAATTATCTCATTTCATTCGAGTTTCTAAAAGTTATCTTGTCAAATATATATTTAATTATCCTTATTTGATTGAGTTTGAAATTACTTTCGGCATTTCTTATTAAGATTTTATCTCAAAGTTTATGATTATCTATATTTAGACTGATCATACTTTGCGGGAGAGCATTCAAGTCGACTGAATTTCTCCTTCTCAAGTATTTTGTCTTCATTACTTTCATGTTTACCTAATGGATATTCATATATCATGCTAAGGTAATTGAATTCAAATGCATGAACTTTGGTATAGATTTTGCATAGATTCTAGTATACTTATTTTGATCTCTTGTCGATGATTATACTCTTTATGGAATTGATTCACTAATTTGTATGGGCAAATTATGAATCATATTTTTTTGTGATCATTGTTCAAAGTCTTATTATATTTTTTGATTCTTTACTAGATCTACGAATTTCTATTCCTTATGATTTATTTATGACCAATGATTGATTCCTAATATATTGATATATTTTTTTGGTATATTTTAAAATACAATATGATGAACAAAATATGTTTTGAATGTCATTTTTGGATTTCTAGTTGGTAAACTATGTATTGATTGATTTCAATGTTTTTAAGTTCGACCAACTATGTTGTGTTTTGATAAGTTTTTTATGCTTTAGTTTGTAATTTTTTAAACCTGTCGTTACACTGTTCTCCTAATCCTTGATCATGATTTTTTTTTTGCTTTCCTCCTTTACTTATGCTTGAGTTTATTTTAACTCTAATTACGGGGTAGCTTATTTTTGATCATGTCAAAGGGGGAGAAATAAGTTTAAGTTAGCACACAATATTCTAGTATTATGTGTTTATTAGTGATACATGCATCTATTATATATATATATTAAACTTAAAGGATTTGCCATAATAAAAAAGGGAGAGATTGTTAGCCCAATGATTATATCATGTTTTTAATATGGCTAATCAATTAAGTTTAACATAATAACATTACTAATATTCATGTAATCACTATTATGTTACTACTTTAACTTAGCATTGTCCTAAATGTTCTATATCATATTGGTATGCTTGTATCATATTGTTTTGTTCGTCTAACATGTTCTTATAGACATGCAGTAAGCATGATCAAGCCTTGATCAAACCAGGACATATGTAATGGAGAATTATTGATGGGCCAAAGACGGCGTCATACAAGAAGATTTCTCTGAACCGTCTAACGACCTATCCGGGGCCTCGCATCGGGGGTTCCGCTGCCCGGTCAGCGGACAGGGGTCGAGGGGGCAGCACCCATCGTCAGGGCTTCGGGGGCGAAGCCCCCGAAAGGTATTTAGATTTTCAGATCTGTTTATCTTTGGACGACCACCGTCAAGTAAAAAATGCGTCTTCAAGTCTGCTCAAATATTTGAAGAAATGCGTCATCAAAGAGCTCTTGGTTTTTCTATTTTATCAATATATTTTTTATATTTATTGAGTCTAGGAATATGATGTACACTGCATCGTACTAGCAAATAGGCTACCCAAGAAACGTTTTCAAAATATCCTTCTATTTTGAAAACAAGCCCACTTACAAAAGCCCAAACTACTTCCACTACCAAAATAAGTCATATCAGCGACGTATTTAGCGACTCAAAGATAGTTCGTCGCTAATTTTTGGGGTTTTAGCGACATTTTTATAAAACGTCGCTGTTCGTCGCCAACAGCGACTAATAGCGACGTCTAGCGGCTACAATTTGATAAGTGGGAACCTGCGTCGCAAGTTCGTCGGTACCCGTCGCTAAAATAGTGACGTGTAGCGACGCACTTTAAGCAGCATCACCGTTTATTATATGTCAGCGACGTTTAGCGACGTCCTATAAGGACGTCGCTAATCGTTTCATATAGCCAGCGAGGGTTTCCTTTTCGATCATTCACAATTTTTTCCTCCCAATTTTGGGCGCGCTCCTCCTCCGCGACGCTCCTCCGGCGATTTCCCTCCTCCGGCTTCCTCCTCCGCGGCGCTCCTCCGGCGATCTCCCTCCTCCGGCCTCCTCCTTCTCCTCCTCCTCCTTCCTCAGGTAGCTCCTCCTTCTCCTCCTCCTCCTTCCTCAGGTAGCTCCTCCTACTCCTCCTTCTCCTCCTCCTCCTTCCTCAGGTAGCTCCTCCCCAGTTTGTCCTCGTCTTTTAGCTCTCTCTCTCTCGCTTCTAGTTCTTGTCCACGAGAGCGTGGACTCGCTGCGGAGGACACGAGACTGACAGTGGACTCGCTGCGGAGGATACGAGAGCGTGGACTCACTTCTAGTTCGTGTGACACCTATTTTTTTGGTTTGGACACGTCGGGTCCCACTGTGTGGACACGAGACTCACAGTGTGACACCTATATACTGATACTGGAAGTTTTTTTGGGCATATCAACTGTCAATTTGATGTTTTGCTTGGATTCGAATTCTAATTTAGGGTTCGAGCCCTATTTACTGATACTGTGAGTGTTTTGGGCATTTTTAGGGTTTTGAAATGATGAATAAATTGACTAATAATTATTATCGAGCCCTATAAAATTTCAGCTATGTCGCGAAGGATGGATACTAATCCTGTGAATGAGTTTTCTCCTAAGTATTCTCGACAGTTGAGTATGATTTAGCTCACTGACATTACTGAAATATGAAATAATTATACTTTCTGTTCAGTACCCTTTGACTGAATTAAGTTGACCTGAATACCATATTTTAAATCCTAAATCTACGGTACGACATCGTGATCAGGACATAGTCCCTGCAGCCATTCGACTGACGAGGCAGAAACTATGTAGCCGTAGATAAAGTTGACTGTCCTCCGACCCTCATCCCTCGGCAATGATGATACGACAACCTATCACTATATCTTATATAGTAGTAGATGATGTCTTTGTATTATATTATGTGAGTTCATCTTGATTCTGTTACATTCTTCAGATACTACATACGATAAGAACATAGATGATTCATACTAATGTATGCTAGAATGAATCTTGGGTTGTGTTCTGAGCCATTCGTTCCGCTACTTGGCAAAAAATCGAATTTATTGTACTTTATCTGCTTTCGAAAATGTACTCAAATTACATGATGGTTCCTTTAGTTAGCTTGCTTATGTTACAATTATATTAGCTTGCTTACCAGATGGCACCCATGACCCGAGGAGCGGCACGACGTTTGAGGGAAACAGTGAATGCTGAGGTGGCTCCTCCTACAGTTAAGGAGAAAGTAGCACCGGTTGTTATTGAGACCGGGAGTTCTATTCATCCAGCACCGGTAGCTAGTGAGACCGGGAGTTCTATTCGTGCAACACTTGCAAAGGACGACATCTCTCCTCACGCCAAAGATCTCGCTTTTTCGAAGTGGTTGCGTGATCGTATCACTGAGCGTTTGTGTGAGCTGCGTGGTTCTCATTAGCTATTAGTACTTATTTCTATTGGACTTTTTGTATTGGGTTGTTTTTATATTAGACTATTTGTATTGGACTACATATATGAATTAGTACTATGTCAATCTCTGGATTGTATTGGTACTACGACCCTCATCCCTCGGCAATGATGATACGACAACCAACAAGAGAGGATACTCTGAGAGATCCATCTGAGTAGGACGTATACTCTAAGAGATCACCTTTACAAGTATGATATCAGTAGTGGGATTGAGTGTGTACGTCCTACTCAGATGGGTCTCTCACTATTACTATTTTTTTCTGACAGCATGGTGGATGTGCTCCGTCAACAGATTCTTGCTCCGAGCCAAAACTTTGCCCCGGAGCTCAAGTGGACATCTTTCGTGTAGAGCTCGAGTGAGAGGTTCCTGACAGCATGGTGGTCTCCTTTGTCAAAGTATCCGTACTCATCACACATTGGTTGTAGGACGAGCACGGATACTTTAACAAAGGAGACCACCATGCTGTCAGGAACCTCTCACTCGAGCTCTACACGAAAGATGTCCACTTGAGCTCCAGGGCAAAGTTTTGGCTCGTAGCAAGAATCTGTTGACGGAGCACATCCACCATGCTGTCAGAAAAAATAGTAACGGTGAGAGACCCATCTGAGTAGGACGTACACACTCAATCCCACTACTGATATCATTCTTGTAAAGGTGATCTCTCAGAGTATACGTCCTACTCAGATGGATCTGCAGAGTATCCTCTCCGGTTGGGTTGTGTTCTGAGCCATCCGTTCTCACACTTAAAATACATATTAATTAGAACTGTGTTTTGTATTTTCGGCGAAACCAGGGATCTGATTCTGTATTTTGTATTTTGGTTTATGTATATTTTGGCTACAGCTCCATTTGTATTAATCTTCGGTACGACATGGTCCCTGCAGCCATTCGACTGGCGAGGCAGAAACTATGTAGCCATAGATAAAGTTGACTGTCCTCCGACCCTCATCCCTCGGCAATGATGATACGACAACCTATCACTATATCTTATATAGTAGTAGATGATGTCTTAGTATTACATTATGTGAGTTCATCTTGATTCTGTTATATCCTTCAGATACTAGATACGATAAGAACATATACTACACCATATGTACAGAACATAGATGATTCATACTAATGTATGCTAGAATAGAATTGACCGAAACCACACCAGAGTTGACCAGTTGACTGAAAGTCACCAGTTGGTCAACATTAGACTAGTTTGACCTAGGGTTGACCCAGAGTTGACCAGAGTTGGTCAGGGTTGACCAGTTGACCAAAAGTCAACTGTTAGTCAACATTTGACCCCGTTTGACCTAGTTTGACTTGGATTGACTTCCTGTGACCTTGTTTGACCTTGGTTGTCCTAGTGTGACCTAGTTTGGCTCAGTATGACCTAGTTTAGCTTGGTGCGACTTAGTTTGACCTAGTTTTGACTTAGACTTGCATATCATGACTAGATTAGCTTTCTTTTCATTATTAAACCCTGTTGACTCATGGTATCTCATCTTTAGGTCTGTGATTTCTCTGAGCATATGTTCACCTTATCAGCTCAGGACCACAGGCGAGTACATTCACTGATAGTTTTTATTATCTTGATATCTGTTATATTCGATTCAGTTGTAGTGTCTTACTTGATTTTCAGACACGATAGTTCACGAACTAGTATATGTCGGATCCTGTCATGAGATATTATTCCTGGATTACTTGGTATATTGGTACATTGCTCGACTTATTACCTGTACTTGTATAGACATTAACTTGGGAGTAGGCTGGCCCCTTGCTTTTGAGTCCCGTGTCATGACGTGTCATGTCTGGATCCTTTATACTATTCGGAGATGGGGAGTTATTAATGGTTGTGTGATCAAAATTCCTACTTGTTCTTAACACTTATACTTGTCATTGTGCATAGCTATACCCTCGCTCATGACGGGTAAAGCCTGATCCCACTTGTTCATAACTTTCAATGGTGGCCGGCCTTACCGTTGTACACTTGTTCATAGCCGGTCAGATGGAAAGCCTGATCATATTTTCCTAAGCCGATCACATAACGCACTAATAATTCAAGGCACATTTTATATTTATTATCATAGGAGGCTAAGTTCTGTTCAGGAGAAGGGTTACAACCCCGGTCCTTGTTTGGTTTACGGGTTGTAACTCGGCTTCCGAATAGTTCCCAAGTCATCCTATATATTGTCGTCCTATTCAGTACTCACATCCTATTATATATTTTCTGTTAATTTTGTCTTGTATTTCACATATTCTACATGCTCTTATGCTATACCTTGATTGGAGGCTAGGTTCTGTTCGGGAGAAGGGTT
The DNA here is from genome assembly GCA_029216955.1 of Iris pallida. NCBI lineage: Eukaryota > Viridiplantae > Streptophyta > Magnoliopsida > Asparagales > Iridaceae > Iris > Iris pallida. The sequence goes on along the minus strand of JANAVB010034617.1, from coordinate 4,333,183 downwards.
ACAACCCCGATCCTTATTTGGTTTACGGGTTGTAACTCGGCTTTCGAATGGCTTTTAAGTTTTTCCATATCTTTGTCTTGTATTTTATTATACTGTCTCTTATAGAATTTGTTAATTCATATAAAACTGCTGTTAGTGTTTGTACTTGGTCATTTTTCTGACAGGATACCATTGACATATTACAGATATTTCTGAGGCAGGCTGCTCGACCTACTATGGGGTCGAGACAGATGGAGACTTAGGCCAGGACTGTAGCATGTTAGTTGAGCCACTAGATTTTGCACTCCCAGTGTAGTTAGCTTAGTTAGGCTTGCCTGGACTACGATCCAGCTTTTATTTTAGACTATAGTAGCTTATATTTATATATTATGACTCTGCGATGTTGTTTGTTTTTCTTTGGCTGTGTTGGATGTTGAACTCATTTCCTGGTTTCACATCTATCATATTTTCTTTTCGTGCTATCTACCTTAGTTTTTATCTTGTAATTGAGACTGTATTTGCTATGTCACCTCCATTCGGAGTGTATATACTGTACAGGTACCTTTATACTGTTTAGTATAGTTTTTGTAGACGACCTATACAGCGTTCTACCGCCGATTCTGCGGTGTAGGCTGGACGTAACCACGTACTCGTGCCCCTAATCAGGGTGCGGGTCGTGACACGTTTTTGTGGTGGCCCATGCCGGTCTGTTTCGTAATTTGTGCGATCTCGTAATGGTACTCAACTTAGAGTACTAATTACGAGCCTGCGATTAGGACATAGGATGTAGGATATGATAGGAGTTACTCAATCACATTTTAGGAAAAATTCTGATCTTTTGATTACCATGATAACTCTTCTTGCATTGAATTCAATTGTCCTTCTTTGATATTCCCTATCATGAGCCATATTGATTTCTTGTTTCAATCTATCCTCAGGATGACGATTACTCGCTCTCAGGCAGCAGGATCTAGTGCTGTTCCGGAGAGGCCCGATCCGATAGGACCTCCACCTTCGGCTGCGGGAGCAGCAGTTGAGGGAGCTACCACCTCAGTTCCTGTCCTTCAGGCGGGAGTAGCAGCGACGGTTCCAGGAGGTCTTCCACCTCCAGCAGCGGGACCGTCCATAGTCATTCCTGAGACTCTTCTACCGCCGCCTCCGCTACCGACTGATACACAGCAGATGATGGCCCTTCTACAGCAGATATTGCAGACCGAGAGGGCCCAGGCCGAGGCACAGCACCGCCAGACAGAGGTGTTACGGCAGAGCATGGAAAACTCCCACCAGCTGGCAATGGCAGCAGTAGAGAGGGTTGTACCGGGTATAGTTCAGGGTGCCCCAGTTCAGCATTAGGGTCAGAGGAGGCCTGACACATGCCTAGATTTTAGAAAGATGAACCCGAGGGACTTCAAGGGTACCGAGGGTATCCTGTATGCAGATGACTGGTTGGAGGACGTCCAGAGGAGCCTGGAGTTAGTAGAGGTTTCGAGGGGACTATGGGTCACAACTGCGGCGAGTCAGTTCTTCGACATTGTCTTGACGTGGTTTCGTACGGATCCTCGTGCGTCAGTGAGAGGTTTGACATGGGAGAACTTCAGACGGCTCTTCAAGGAGAAGTTCTAACCCCATTTGGCTCTGACAGCTCTAGAGGCCCAGTTTGTCGGATTGGAGCAGAAGAACTCATCGGTGGACGAGTATGCAGCTGAGTTCTTCCGTCTGAGTAGGTTTGCCCCAGATCTGATCCAGGATGAGGGGTATAAGACCCGTAAGTTCCAAAGAGGCCTTATTCATGCGGTCCGCACTCGTAATTTCGGGCGACGTGATGCGACCTTCGAGCAGATTCTGATGGAGGCACAGATAGCAGAGGAGGACTTCGGCCTCAAGCCGAAAAGGGGCAGCGACGTTCTTGGAGCGAGTTCCAGTACAGGGCCGGCGAAGCGCCCTCACTTACAGTAGAGGCAGTTCCAGCAGCAGCCACAGTTACAGTTTCAGCAGGCACCAGCGCGTGTCCACCAGCAGCAGGGTCAGGGCCAGAGGCAGGCCGTACAGTATACTTTTTGCAAGAAGATGGAGGACACCCTGGAGGTTTGCAGGATGAGGTTGGGAGTTTATTTATTCTGTGGAGCTACAGATCACCAGATGAAGAACTGTGTTGCTCGTGCAGCCAGACAGACAGGCCAGGATAGAATACAGCAGGCTAGGGGAGGCCAGCAGGGGCAAGCTTTCGCCATGACAGTTGAGGGCACGCAGGCAATAGCAGGGAAGATTGCAGGTTTCAATCTTTCGATCTTATTTTCGCATTTGCCTCCTTATAAACTGTCTTAAAATTCAATTCCATCTGTTCCTTGATCGTTTGATGAAATTTTGTTCTTATGGTATGATTTTCTTCTGAGATAAGTCATATGGGCTAGGTCGCCTCGATTATGAGATTTTAGAATCCTCTAGGGTCATATTAGCAGGCATAGTGAGGACATATAGTCGGATTATGGACGTATTTCTCGGGTGTGGTAATTTAAGGTTTTCGCTGTCAAGCATACGACAATACAACATTTTAAATACCATAATTCTAGAGGTATGTACCTTAGTCGAGGACTCTGTGATTATCGTAGCCTTGCTGACTAGCATGACAGAGATTCTGAGTATCATGATTTTGGACAGACGCATACGATTATCGAAATGAATGATTTTTCTGTGTTTACTTTGTTTTAATTTTTTAGAGTGAATTCTTTTAAGGTGGATAGACTTGTAGCACCCAGATTCTAATTGAGAGTAATTTTAAATATTATAATTTTAGTCATTTAATTATTGTCATTTAATTCATGCTTTGATTTTGGAGATTTTAATCATTTTAAAATTTTAATCCATGACTTGTGATTTTGATATTTTGCTAGTGAAACCCTAAGGACTGTTTGCCCTAGAGCCAAACCATGTGATTAGGATATTTTGTGTCATTTCTGGCCCAAGGATATTTTGGTTATTGGACCTCTTTGATTTATTTTCATATTATTGCATTGGTGATTTGACTTTTGATAGGTGTGATTTTGTGTTGGTTTCGTATCCGTGTCGGACACGTAAATATTTTTATTTGCAAGTATTGTTGTGCCTTAAGAGATTTTTATTTTGCTAAGATTTTTTTGGAAGTATTTGAGAGGGATTGTTTTCTGCATGTGTTTTCTGTGATTTCTTGGTTTTAATTTCGAGGACGAAATTTTTTTAAGGTGGATAGATTTGTCACACCCAATTTTCATGAACAGGGGTATTTTGGTCATTTTCCACTTTAGAATAATTTTAGAATTATTTATTTATTTATGATATTATTCATGGGTTATTTGAGTCGGGTTCGAATTTCAACTCAATCCGACTTGTATCGGGGACCCGGGGTAGCTTTGACTCTAGTGGGACCCACTCATTAGTTAGGCATGGCCCACATGATATTATTTTTAGTTAGTGGGTTAGACTAATTATTCATGGGTAGGTTTAGTTGGATTAGAGACTTAAACCATGACTAATTTGGCCTCAACCTTAAACCCTTTCCTAATTTTAATTAAATAGTTAAGTGGGGGCTTTTTAGTCATTTCAAATAGGGGACACCTAAGCCTAATGTGGCCGGCCACTCTAAGGGGGGGGGGATAGGGATGAGCCATTTGATATTATCCACTCTATTTTCTTTCTCTTGTTCTTTCCTAAATTTTGAGAAGAGACTCCTTTGATTCCACCATCAAATCAATCCATTTCTCCACTCAATCCCTTTCTTTTCTTCTCTATTTCCATCAAGGGAAGGAGCTAGCCAAGTTTGGGCGGTTTCGAAACTCGTTCGTGTCTATTTGGAGATATCTACGTGTCGGTGTCGTATCAGGAAGAGTTTTCCTAGATTCGATCAACCGGGAGGTATAATCTCTTCTCTATTTCATTCCTACATACATATAGGATTATTTTGAGCCCATAGGAATGACCCCCATGGTTGTATCTCCATTTGCGTCCGTTTCGTGTCCATTTGGAGACTTCTAGGTGTGTCCTTGTATTGTGTTTGTGTCCAAGTAGGAAACCCCCCGTTTGGCCACACCTAGTGTTTGTGTCTTTGTGTGAATGATTTTATTCGTGTTTAATCTCAGATTTTTATATTGTTCTTAATGTGTTCTTCATGGTATCTTATAGTATCATATTCTATTTACATATGTATATATATATATATATATATATATATATATATATATATATATATATATATATATATATATTTATATATATATATATATATATAAATATATATATATATATATATATATATATATATATATATCATTTGTTATAGGTATATATGTATCTCTCTCTCTCTCTCTCTCTCTCTATATATATATATATATATATATATATATATATATATATATATATATATATATATATATATATATATATATATAAATATATATATATATATATATATATATATATATATATATATATATATATATATATATATATATATATATATATATATATATATATATATATATATATATATAAATATATATATATATATATATATATATATATATATATATATATATATATATATATATATATATATATACATTGTGTGAAAAAAAAAATATATACATTGTGTGATATATATATTAGTATATATTGTGTGTCTAATGTGTTTATTGGGGTGTGTATAGATTTCGAGTGAGAGAGGGGGGATTTGAGAATGTGATTGAGAGATAGGTGGAGTAGAGAATGTTAGAGGGGATTAGAGAGTAAGATTGAGAGTGAGATTTAGAGTGAGATTGAGAGAGTGATAGAGGGAGAATGAGGATGCAAGAGAGTGGGGGGACTGCTGGCTGATTACAGTAGCAGCAGCATGTATCAATCCCCACAAGGGACTGATTTCACAGCAGCAGTAGCAGCTTATGCTGCTGCATTTTACAGCAGTAGGAGCAGCAGTTTAGAGGGGGGACAGCCCCATTTGGCAGCCATTAAATCAGCCATGGACAGCCCCCTTGCAACCATACTCATATCCATTAATTCTTCCCTCATTTTCATTCATCCATTCACTCCAAATCAGCCACCATATTCCATTCATTCATTCCTTCATCCTTTCCCTTCCATTCATTCAATAAATTCATCCATCCACCTATACACATTCATATATCTATCCATATTTCTTCATTCTCTCATTCATTTATTCATTCATTGTTCCATCCATATACATTCACATATCCATTCATTCACTCATATCCATTCACTTAGGCATTCACTCACTCATTCACCAATCCATATTCATTCCACCATTCATACATATACTCACTCATCCATGCATCCTTCTATTCACACTTTATTCATTCCACCAATTCCTATACCAAATTCAGTCCCAAAAACCCTTAGGTGGTTGTGTGGGTGTGTGTGAGTGGTTAGCTAATGTTAGAATATTATAGGATAAGGTAATGTGAGGATAACCAACATGTGTCATAAGATGGGTTAGATGAGCTAGGTACTAGGATTTTATGGTAGGTAATGTTAGTATAGGTTAGTGTCTAGCTATCCTAGGAAGCCTAGGTTAGTATTCCAAGGATTAGAGTGGTTTACCTTGGTATGTGCAAGGCATTGGCATTTACCTTGTGAAGGATAAATGTAGGTAATGGGGTATAGTTAAGGTATTGAGTTTGACTTCTAAGATGGATTTAGAAATAGGTTGTATTGGTAGGTAATGACTAGATGATGGTAGTTTAGGCTAGTTTTGACCCCCGTTGACCAAGAGTTGACTTTTGACCGAAAGTCAACTTCAAATCAACGCTTAACCTAGAATTGACCGAAACCAAACCAGAGTTGACCAGTTGACTGAAAGTCAACAATTGGTCAACATTAGACTAGTTTGACCTAGGGTTGACCTAGAGTTGACCAGAATTGACCAGGGTTGACTAGTTAACCAAAAGTCAACTGTAAGTCAACCTTTGACCCCGTTTGACCTAGTTTGACTTGGATTGACTTCCTGTGACCTTGTTTGACCTTGGTTGTCCTAGTATGACCTAGTTTGGCTCAGTATGACCTAGTTTAGCTTAGTGCGACTTAGTTTGACCTAGTTTTGACTTAGACTTGCATATCATGACTAGATTAGCTTTCTTTTCATTATTAAACCCTGTTGACTCATGGTATCTCATCTTTAGGTTTGTGATTACTCTGAGCATCTATTCACCTTTCATCTCAGGACCACAGGCGAGTACATTTACTGATAGTTTTCATTGTCTTGATATCTGCTATATCCGATTCAGTTGTAGTGTCTTACTTGATTTTCAGACACGATAGTTCACAGACTAGTATATGTCGGATCCTGTCATTTGATGTTGTTCCTGGATTACTTGGTATATTGGTACATTGCTCGACTTGTTACCTGTACTTGTATAGACATTGACTTGGGAGTGGACTGGCCCCCTGCTTTTGAGTCCCGTGTCATGACGTGTCATGTCTGGATCCTTTATACTATTCGGGAATGGGGAGTTATTAGTGGTTGTGTGATTAAAATTCCTACTTGTTCTTCACACTTATACTTGTCATTGTGCATAACTATACCCTCGCTCACGACGGGTAAAGCCTGACCCTACTTGTTCATAACTTTCCATGGTGGCCGGCCTTACCGTTGTACACTTGTTCATAGTCGGTCAGATGGAAAGCCTGATCATGTTTTTCTAAGCCGATCACATAACGTACTAATAATTCAAGACACATTTTATATTTATTATAATAGGAGGCTAAGTTCTGTTCGGGAGAAGGGTTACAACCCCGGTCCTTGTTTGGTTTTCGGGTTGTAACTCGGCTTCCGAATAGTTCCCAAGTCATCCTATATATTGTCGTCCTATTCAGTACTCACATCTTATTATATATTTTCCGTTGATTTTGTCTTGTATTTCACATGTTCTATATGCTCTTATGCTATACCTTGATTGGAGGCTAGGTTCTGTTCGGGAGAAGGGTTACAACCCCGGTCCTTGTTTGGTTTACGGGTTGTAACTCGACTTTCGAATGGCTTCCAAGTTTTCCCATATCTTTGTCTTGTATTTCATTATACTGTCTCTTATAGAATTTGTCAATTCATGTGAAACTGCTGTTAGTGTTTGTACTTGCTTATTTTCCTGACAAAATATCGTTGACATATTATAGATATTTCTGAGGCAGGCTGCTCGACCTACTATGGGGTCGAGACAGATGGAGACTTAGGCCAGGACTGTGGCATGTTAGTTGAGCCACTAGATTTTGTACTCCCAGAGTAGTTAGCTTAGTTAGGCTTTCCTGGACTACGATCCAGATTTTGTTTTAGACTGTAGTAGCTTATATTTATATATTGTGACTCTGTGATGTTGTTTGTTTCTCTTCGGCTGTGTTGGATGTTGAACTCATTTTCTGGTTTCACATCTATCATATTTCCTTTCCATGCTATCTACCTTAGTTTTTATCTTTTGATTGAGACTGTATTTGCTAAGTCACCTCCATTCGGAGTGTATATACTGTACAGGTACCTTTATACTGTTTAGTGTAGTTTTTGTAGACGACCTATACAGCGTTCTACCATCGATTCTGCGGCGTAGGCTGGACGTAACCACGTACTCGTGCCCCTAATCAGGGTGCGGGTTGTGACATATATGGTTCGAATCATGCACATACTTTCATAGTTACGAGATGTTGAAAATATCATGCACATCTGACAATGGTGGGGGCAACGCGATTTGATAAGCTACTGGGACGACTCGCTTCAATATCTCGAAGGGACCGACAAATCTTGGACTCAACTTCCCCTTTGCTCCAAATATGGTGATTCCTCGCATGGGCGTTACTTTAAGAAACACTTGGTCATCTTCCAAGAATTCAATATCTCGAAGGGACCGACAAATCTTGGACTCAACTTCCCCTTTGCTTGACCTTCTCCACGGTTGTTCGCCATCGAAAAAGGGGACACAAAAAGGTTTTTGATTAAAATTTTTGTATTTTAATTACAAACAGAATAGTATACAATGTAGGACTTAGATATAGTCCTTTGAGTACACTTTTATTTTTATCTGGAAACTGTGTCGGTGGAGCGAGTGGTAATGAATTGACTCCGTTGATGATCTGACGACGATCTTGAATTCTCTGAAGGTCTGGGTTGCTTTGGATGCCGGAGCATTTTGAGCGAAAAAAGACGTGATGTGTCTCTCCTGATCTCTGAATATGATCTATGGATATATTTATGTGTGTCTTGAAGGAATGGTCCTTCTATTTATATGCAGCAGGCTGAGCTGCCTCTGCGCGCATATATAGGATGCGTCTGGATATGGAATGCCACAAGGCTGATACTGGCGGAGGCGCATGAATGATGTGCCTCGAATCTGTTTGAACTGCTGCGTTGTGCTACGGTGGAGCTGACACATAGTAGTTGCGAGGATTCGATTGTTGCTGCGATCTTGGGTAGTTAGCACCTATTCTTGAGCAGAACTGAGTCAAAAGGCATGTGGCACATGTCTGTGGCTTCAAGGATCTTGGATTTGGGGAAAGTGATCTGTCTTGATGCGCCTAGGATCAGGCGCATGGAGAGGACTAAGCTGCTGTCTTTAGGGATCAGGAGAGAGTCTGGGCGCATGGCTTTTGAGGCACATGCAGGGTTTCACATCAGGATGCGCCTAGGATCAGGCGCATGGGGTGACTTGGTCTATGACTTCGAGGAGTCATAGGCAAGTCCAGGTGCATAGCTTTTGAGGCGCATACAGAGACTCGGCTTCTGTTACTTGAGATCAGGAGTAAGTCTGGGGGCGCATGGCTTTTGAGGCACATGCAGTCTTCTGGGCGCATGGCTGCGATGCGCATGCGAATGAACGATCGGCTGCATGGCAAAGACAGCTGTAGCCGACCAAAAGTGTAATGACGGTGCTGATGTGAACGGCTCTTCGTTTTCTGTAAAGGGCGGCTGATTGGACGACTCTTTGGAAGATGTGTTGCTGTCACGACCCGCACCCACCGTGAGGGTACGAGTACGTAACAACGCCCAGCCTACGCCGCAGTGTCGGCGGTAGAATGCTGTTCTAGGTCATGAACTATAACTAGCATAATATGAATACTCTCCATAAGGAGGCCAATACAGAGGTACAACTCAATCACAATCTAAGGTAGAATGATAAAGATAGATAAACATGAAATCCAAAAGAGATACAGGAGATAGAAGTCTAAGTGTCTAAGATACATGATCCTAGAAATACATCTCAAAACTCAAATACAGTAATACACAAGTAAATACAACTCATGACAACTAAAATAACTATCTATACAATCTCTACTGTGTCTCCTCTAGGCTAGCAGGCAACCTCCAAGCTATCTGTAAAATTTATCAACAGGTCCAGTCAGGACAGGAACGAGCACATCTCATCTAAAAAACCCAAGTAAATGACAGAGAACTATAAAGCAGTTATAGACAGTTGTATTGATGAATATGGCAGTTTATATTCAGGTGATGGTATGGAGAGACAGATAAAGTACAAAGAAAGTAAGTAACTAAATAAGAGAAGAAATCATAGCAATAAAGACTGTAAAATAAAATCTAGCTGAACTAGAGTAACATAATGAGTTCAGATGGTACAATATAAGTCGAGTGTAATCCCAATGTGAGTCTAATATAAGATGAGTCGAATGTAATTCTAATCATTATTCTAATAAGGTGAATCGAATAAGGTGATACAAATAAGGTGATACGAATAGTGATTCACATGATGTTCTAATAATGATTCGAATAAATTCTCCAAGTGTGTTTTAAAATACTTAATTAGACATGTAAACGGCTATGGGTAAATCCGGTACATCACACACCTGGCCGGGTGTGGAATGGCTATCGTTCGAATATATTCACAGGGGGTGGTTCGAATAGTGGGAATGTTCACATGTCTAATCAAGTATTTCCCCGCTCATCTAATACAAATGAATCCAAAATCCGACACACCAATCGAATAAAAGTCCAACCAACATATGAAGATACGAATAGGGTGATTCGAATAGTGATTCGTATGGTGATTCGTATGGTGATTCGAATAATAGAGGTAAGACAAGTAAGTATGTGTGTCGCATACATGGATTCAGAAATAAAAATACGTGTTTGTAACAGAGAATCACATACAACTAACTAGAACTGAAGTACAGTAATTGACAAATAAATGAGAGAACTATCAGAGAATGTACTCGCCTGATGTCTGAATGTCCAAAGTAAATATGCTGTCCGATGAGAGGTGTCTGGCTCCTAATTAGAACAGCACAAGTCACAACATGTCCAGAAGGATAATATAAAGCACTATAATGCATTCTACATGAATCTAGGTCAAACTAGGCCAAAGTCAACCCTTGGTCAACTCTGGTCAACTGCACTAGTCAAACTAGGTCAAACTAGGTCATGTCCTAACCCAGTAAGTCTTACTAGGCCTAACCAAGACTATCCTAGCAAGCACACATCAATACAAGGCTATACAAGCCAACATACACCCAACTCTATATAGCATGCAATTATTCAATACTCAAATAGGCAAGAATTCACATTGGATAACATTGGATATACACTAGGTAATCTATTACTTTAAGCTATATATGTCTACACATATATAAACATGCATATATTAGTATTCAACATTAGGTCTATAATCATGGCATTTCAAATGGTTATATAAACTTATATATTACAACACAATATGCTAACATATATATAATATACATATATAGCTAAGTTAACTATATTCATAAATACTTATTTAAGAGGCTTTGTGTGTGTATGTGAACATGGCAAAGGGGCAAGTGAGGGTTAAATGGGTTTACATAGTGTATACATATCAAAGAGTGTCAAAGTGTAAGTGAACAATGTGTCAAGTGTGATAGTGTCAACATAGTGTAAGGGGGTACATGAGGTAATATAGGATTTGTGTTAACATAGAACATTATATCTCATTAACTTGTATATTTCATACATTACATCTATTATTACATTACATTCATTCTTGCATTCATTTATCATTCATTTATTCTCTTGCACTACTTTATGTACCATTCATTACATACTATGGAACCTGCATATTCATTACAAGCCATACTTATACATGCTTACATTATAACCTCATACATCATTTATTTAACCATTTACTCATGCTTGTATTCTCTATTTAATTACATAATGTATATACATTAACATGGGTTAAAATCAAAAGAACATTATATTACACACAAGGGTGCACAAAATGCATATGTCGAATAGTAACTCCTACTAATAATCAATACTGTACCATCTCAGCATGAATTAAACTCTATGATTAAAGTATGTTATAGATCTAGGTGTTAGCTTTCCGAAACTTCAAACGGATCGCATTTTCGTTTCCGAAAACTCCCGGAATCGCGAAAACACCGAGAACGCGTTTGTCTTTCGTACAGCTGACACTCAAATAATTCTCCAGAAAGTTACAGAAAGAATTAGGCCTATTAATACATGTTTTTGGAAAGCTAACTTCAATATGCTTCTTTTAAAAAAAATGGGAGATTACACCGAGCTTTAAGCTAGAAGTTATGACATTTCGAAGTTAGGGCTGAAATTAAAAACGTGGATAAAAATCATGACGGATTTAGATAGTTTGACCAAAAGAATACACAATATATATCCTAATTATCCACAACAATAATAGCAATAATAATATGAGGAACCACACTCACAAACTTGATTATATAATCATCATGAACCATTTATTACATATATAAATATAGATACACTCTCATTACAATATATATATATATATAAATCTATATATGTAACATGAACACATCCACAACACAAAGGACACTCCTATGACCTCCAAATGGACACCAAAATGGACACAAATGGAGATACAACCATGGAGGTCATTCCTATGGGTTCAAAATAGACCTATATGCATGAGAAAATGAAAAGGAGAAGGGATTTATACCTCCCGGTAGATCGAATCGAAGAAAAACCTTCCCGGAGCGACACCGACACGTAGAGATTCCAAAAGGACACGAACGAGCTCCGAATCCTCCCAAACTTGGATAGATTCCTCCTTGGCTAGAATGGAGAAGGAAAGAAGAAGATTTGGTGGTGAAATGGAAGGATTTGGTGGAGAAATTGCTAGGGATTGCTCTCTAGGAATTTGCGGAAGAACAAGAGAGAGAAAAATAGATAGATAATGACAAATGGGAGGCTCAACCCTATCCTTATTGTGGCTGGCCATAAAGGTGTTTTTGTCCTATTAGGAAAAGTCCAAAAGCCCCTACTAACCTATTCTATGAGTATTAGGAAAGGGCTAATTGGTTGGGGCTAAATTAGTCATTCTAAAGTCTCTAATCACACTAACCTTATCCATAATAATTAGTCTAACCTCTAACTAAAATATTTCTATCATGTGGACTAAAATTAATATCATATGGGCCATGCCTAACTAGTGTGTGGGTCCCACTAGAGTCAAACTACCCCCGGGTCCCCGTTTCAAGTCGGATTTAGTTAAAATTCGAACCCGACTCAAATAACCCCAAAATAATATCATAAATAATAAAATAATATCAAAATAATTTAAAGAGGTCAAATGCAAAAATATCCTTAGGCCAAAAATGACATTAAAATATCATAATCACATGGTTATGCTCTAGGTCAAACAGTCTCTAGGGTTTCACTAGCAAAATGTCAAAACCACAAGTCATTGATTTAAATAATTTTAAAATGATTTAAAATCACCTAAAATCATATCATGAATTAAATATCGTTATTAAAATAATTATAAACACAAAATTTCAAAATTACCCTCAATTAAAAAATTAAAAAAAAAAAATCAACTCAAAATTTAGGGTGCTCACATCCTACCCACCTTATAAAAATTTCGTCCTCGAAATTAAAATGTTCGTAATCCTTCTAGGTCAAATCCCCACAATCAAATCCCAGAACTTAAATAAATCATACCATCAAAAGGACGACATACAAGGTCATGGCATACGGTGGTAGTGAAAGTCTCATCTAGGTATTATAGTCATGCTAAACCAAAACGATCATAGGGTATCAAAACACACAAGCAATCTAGGGTGCTAAACAAAAGTTACAAAAACAACAAACCATCAAAACTGTAAGGCAGTCTACCATCCTATATGAAAACTGATACTTATCATAAAAATAAAGAAAAGTAACTACCCATTATCTTTAAAGGGTTCAGAAAAAAAAGAAAATCAAAATCAAAGTTAAGGAATGAAAGCCAATTCCATGGAAAATTTCCAATCACAATACGTATTAAGAATATTTAGTCTTGATACGATCTAAGTTGATCAAATTGGGGGAAATCAAGATTTAGGCAATATGGAGGACAGGTTCAACAAAGTCTGAGATCGAGCATACAAGGATAGAGATTCAGGTCACAATCAAATTTAATTCAATTAAGTACAACCCAAGATATAAATATGATAAGAAAAGATAATCGAAGTCGATTTGGTCGGATTTAGGAAACTAGGATTCAATGATATTGAAAAACCCCTTTTAGAGAAAACAGGAAAAGATTTCATACGAAGTCAGCAAATCATCCCTCTCTAATACTATCAGTTTATCATTTGCTAAACCATATTCTTTTTTTTTCTCACAAGTCCCAATATGAAAATCAACCTCTATATAACTATCATCGAAATTTTATAACCTTCAGTCATCTAAACCTTTACCACAATCACCATAGACAAAATCTTTAAGTTCCAAAACATTTTCCACGAAACATACCCCTCTTTTTAGGAGTCAACACTTATTCCTTTAATCAAAATTTTAAATTCCTTCACCTCGTTTTAAATTAGATCCGAAACCTCTAAATCCAGTTTATGGAATCCTTGGACTTGTTTAAATCGAGTCTCGTATTCACTAAACTCCAATACCACTATGTCACACAAAATTTATTCTTTTTTTATAAATCAACCTTCATATTTTCTTCAACGTTCACCTTCAAATATTTTTTTTTTTGAATTCTACAATTTTCTTCCAATCATCTAAAATAATTTCTATAACGTAAAATCCTTGTGTTCTCTCTGTCTCTAGTCACCATCTTACAATATCTAGTTCAATTTTGCATAATCATTTTATTCGATTAAATTCTCCTTTCCATCTCTAAATTTCTACATAGTCTTGTAATAGTTCCCAAGAATCAATAACAAAGATTTTTTAAGTTCTCAAAACTAGGTTGACCTTAAACATCCTCATTAGTTTTGAAATACATCCATGAATTATTCATAAACCACTTTCTGTGATTGTTTCTAAATTGATAACATTTATCCCTCGATTTCATTTTAAACCTTTACCACATCTCCATTTCAAATTTTTCATATTTGACATCCAACACTCTGATTCCTACAAAATCATCATATGATAACCAATTACATCATTTCCGAACTAGATGATTTATATCACTTCCTCAACATTTCTCAGATAAAAAATGATATAAAGATTCAAGAGTTTTCAAGGTATAGCCGACAGAATTATATATGAGACAGGGAATTGATATAATCAGGACAGGTATATAAGACAAGAAATGATGGTAGTAAAAATATTGGAAGGAAAAGAATGATAATAGAATCTGTTCTGCTTATCTATTTAAAAGAGGGACCCATTTTTTTTTTTTTTTGAAACAAGAATTATAATACCAAATCCAAAATAAGGCCTAGCAAAATCATTGGTTTATTGTATTAATTAAGAAGAAATAAATTTTTGTTAGAAGTTACACAAGGTTTATAAAAATAGCTAAAGCTACATCCTAAGTAAACAATGAGAAACAAAACAAACAAAACAACAATAATTCCTTCTATTTTTTTTGAATGACTGAAACAAAAGTAGCAAAAATATGTTCGAAAATATTTAAGGTACAATCTGATAATCATATGCGTCTATCCAAAATCATGGTACTCTAAATCCTCGTCATACTAGTGAGCAAGGTTACGATAATCACAGAGTCCTTGACTTATGCACATACCTCTAGAATCATGGTATTTAACATTTTCGCGATGCCGCTAGCTTGGCTGCAAAAACCTTAAATTTCCACACCCGAGAAATATATCCAAAATCAGACTATATGTCCTCACCATACTGGCTAATGTGACTATAGAAGACAAGATTTCCATAACTTAGATGACCTAGCCCATATAATTTCATCTTGCCAAAAATTAAATTAAATCAACAATGAATAACAAAAAAAAAATCAAATTTATCAACGAACATCAAAATTCAGAAATGAACAAAATCCTTCAAATCATATAACTACAAACTCGGATGCTATAGCTAACATCAAGATTCAAATTTCAACAATCTTCATCAAAATCAATAAATACAAACTCAAATTCAATAATAATCCATCAAAATCAAATTCAATAGCAGAAAGTAAAGATAAATCAAATCAAGAAAAAAAAAGAAAAGAGTTTTCAAATCGGAGTTAAACAAGATTCTCAAGGGTCGTCCCAGGAATCTCTAAAGGGTTCCTATTTGTGATTGAGTACCTTCAAAATAAATCCTAATCCTACTGCAGGCTGTAGTGGTACTCTAGTTCGAATACCACTACACAAACTCGACCTGTATGGGCTACCACTAAAAACGTGTCACGACCCGCACCCACCGTGAGGGTACGAGTACGTAACAACGCCCAGCCTACGCCGCAGTATCGGCGGTAGAACGCTGTTCTAGGTCATGAACTATAACTAGCATAATATGAATACTCTCCATAAGGAGGCCAACACAGAGGTACAACTCAATCACAATCTAAGGTAGAATGATAAAGATAGATAAACATGAAATCCAAAAGAGATACAGGAGATAGAAGTCTAAGTGTCTAAGATACATGATCCTAGAAATACATCTCAAAACTCAAATACAGTAATCCACAAGTAAATACAACTCATGACAACTAAAATAACTATCTATACAATCTCTACTGTGTCTCCTCTAGGCTAGCAGGCAACCTCCAAACTATCTGTAAAATTTATCAACAGGTCCAGTCAGGACAGGAACGAGCACATCTCATCTAGAAAACCCAAGTAAATGACAGAGAACTATAAAGCAGTTACAGACAGTTATATTGATGAATATGGCAGTTTATATTCAGGTGATGGTATGGAGAGACAGATAAAGTACAAAAAAAGTAAGTAACTAAACAAGAGAAGAAATCATAGCAATAAAGACTGTAAAATAAAATCTAGCTGAACTAGAGTAACATAATGAGTTCAGATGGTACAATATAAGTCGAGTGTAATCCCAATGTGAGTCTAATATAAGATGAGTCGAATGTAATTCTAATCATTATTCTAATAAGGTGAATCGAATAAGGTGATACGAATAAGGTGATACGAATAGTGATTCACATGATGTTCTAATAATGATTCGAATAAATTCTCCAAGTGTGTTTTAAAATACTTAGTTAGACATGTAAACGGCTATGGGTAAATTCGGCACATCACACACCTGGCCGGGTGTGGAATGGCTATCGTTCGAATATATTCACAGGAGGTGGTTCGAATAGTAGGAATGTTCACATGTCTAATCAAGTATTTCTCCGCCCATCTAATACAAATGAATCCAAAATCTGACACACCAATCGAATAAAAGTCCAACCAACATATGAAGATACGAATAGGGTGATTCGAATAGTGATTCGTATGGTGATTCGTATGGTGATTCGAATAATAGAGGTAAGACAAGTAAGTATGTGTGTCGCATACATGGATTCAGAAATAAAAATACGTGTTTGTAACAGAGAATCACATACAGCTAATAAGAACTGAAGTACAGTAATTGACAAATAAATGAAAGAACTATCAGAGAATGTACTCGCCTGATGTTTGAATGTCCAAAGTAAATATGCTGTCCGATGAGAGGTGTCTGGCTCCTAATTAGAACAGCACAAGTCACAACATATCCAGAAGGGTAATATAAAGCACTACAATGCATTCTACATGAATCTAGGTCAAACTAGGCCAAAGTCAACCCTTGGTCAACTCTGGTCAACTGCACTAGTCAAACTAGGTCATGTCCTAACCCAGTAAGTCTTACTAGGCCTAACCAAGACTATCCTAGCAAGTACACATCAATACAAGGCTATACAAGCCAACATACACCCAACTCTATATAGCATGCAATTATTCAATACTCAAATAGGCAAGAATTCACATTGGATATACACTAGGTAATCTATTACTTTAAGCTACATATGTCTACACATATATAAACATGCATATATTAGTATTCAACATTAGGTCTATAATCATGGCATTTCAAATGGTTATATAAACTTATATATTACAACACAATATGCTAACATATATATAATATACATACATAGCTAAGTTAACTATATTCATAAATACTTATTTAAGAGGCTATGTGTGTGTATGTGAACATGGCAAAGGGGCAAGTGAGGGTTAAATGGGCATACATAGTGTATACATATCAAAGAGTGTCAAAGTGTAAGTAAACAATGTGTCAAGTGTGATAGTGTCAACATAGTGTAAGGGGGTACATGAGGTAATATAGGATTTGTGTTAACATAGAATATTACATCTCATTAACTTGTATATTTCTTATATTACATCTATTATTACATTACATTCATGCTTGCATTCATTCATCATTCATTTATTCTCTTGCACTACTATATGTACCATTCATTACATACTATGGAACCTACATATTCATTACAAGCCATACTTATACATGCTTACATTATAACCTCATACATCATTTATTTAACCATTTACTCATGCTTGTATTCTCTATTTAATTACATAATGTATATACATTAACATGGGTTAAAATCAAATAGAATATTATATTACACACAAGGGTGCACAAAATGCATATGCCGAATAGTAACTCCTACTAATAATCAATACTGTACCATCTCAGCATGAATTAGACTCTATGATTAAAATATGTTATAGATCTATGTGTTAGCTTTCCGAAACTTCAAACGGATCACATTTTTGTTTCCGAAAACTCCCGGAATCGCGAAAACACCGAGAACGCGTTTGTCTTTCGTACAGCTGACACTCAAATAATTCTTCAGAAAGTTACAGAAAGAATTAGGCCTATTAATACAAGTTTTTGGAAAGCTAACTTCAATATGCTTCTTTTAAAAAAACGGAAGATTAAACCGAGCTTTGAGCTAGAAGTTATGACATTTCGAAGTTAGGGCTGAAATTAAAAACGTGGATAAAAATCATGACGGATTTAGATAGTTTGAGCCAAAAGAATACACAATATATATCCTAATTATCCACAACAATAATAGCAATAATAATATGAGGAACCACACTCACAAACTTGATTATATAATCATCATGAACCATTTATTACATTTATAAATATAGATACACTCTCATTACAATATATATATATATATATATATATATATATATATATATATATATATATATATATATATATATATATATAAATCTATATATGTAACATGAACACATCCACAACACAAAGGACACTCCTATGACCTCCAAATGGACACCAAAATGGACACAAATGGAGATACAACCATGGGGGTCATTCCTATGGGTTCAAAATAGACCTATATGCATGAGGAAATGAAAAGGAGAAGGGATTTATACCTCCCGGTAGATCGAATCGAAGAAAAACCTTCCCGGAGCGACACGGACACGTAGAGATTCCAAAAGGACACGAACGAGCTCCGAATCCTCCCAAACTTGGATAGCTTCCTCCTTGGCTAGAATGGAGAAGGAAAGAAGAAGATTTGGTGGTAAAATAGAAGTATTTGGTGGAGAAATTGCTAGGGATTGCTCTCTAGGAATTTGGGAAAGAACAAGAGAGAGAAAAATAGATAGATAATGACAAATGGGAGGCTCAACCCTATCCTTATTGTGGCTGGCCATAAAGGTGGTTTTGTCCTATTAGGAAAAGTCCAAAAGCCCCTACTAACCTATTCTATGAGTATTAGGAAAGGGCTAATTGGTTGGGGCTAAATTAGTCATTCTAAAGTCTCTAATCACACTAACCTTATCCATAATAATTAGTCTAACCTCTAACTAAAATATTTCTATCATGTGGACTAAAATTAATATCATGTGGGCCATGCCTAACTAGTGTGTGGGTCCCACTAGAGTCAAACTACCCCCGGGTCCCCGTTTCAAGTCAGATTGAGTTGAAATTCGAACCCGACTCAAATAACCCCAAAACAATATCATAAATAATAAAATAATATCAAAATAATTCAAAGAGGTCAAATACAAAAATATCCTTAGGCCAAAAATGACATTAAAATATCATAATCACATGTTTAGGCTCTAGGTCAAACAGTCTCTAGGGTTTCACTAGCAAAACGTCAAAACCACAAGTCATTGATTTAAATAATTTTAAAATGATTTAAAATCACCTAAAATCATATCATAAATTAAATATCATTATTAAAATAATTATAAACACAAAATTTCAAAATTACCCTCAATCAGAAAATTAAAATAAAATAAAAAAAATCAACTCAAAATTTAGGGTGCTCACAGTTGCCGCCTTTGTCACTCAGCTTAATAATGACAAGTTTGAAAAGGGCACATCGGTTAATTCCGATCTGGGCGTATGGTTCTATGTCTCACTGGGCACATCAGTAGGGGCGCAAGATGTCGAGCCATGCGTCACATCCTCTTTGGTCCATCTGATGAGTTCTTCTAGGCATTAATGGCTTCTTTGATACTGAATTCGAAGGTGCAGATTCATCACCATAAATGCAAGTTCATTGCACTGACTTCGAAAAAGTTGCCACTTGGTACATGGGTTTTATTTGCCTTGGCCTATAAGTAGCAGCATGAAGAGAAGATTTGTTTCTCGTTTTACTTTTCTTCCCAAACGGAGATGAACTCGACAGTTCCTCCTCTTAGGCGAGACGCTGTACTGTGGATTGCAGATCTCCTTTTTCGAAAAAAGCTTTGACGATGAACTCCTTCAGAAGACTGAGATGCGCCGCGAATGGACACGATAGTATATGTTCGATCCCCTTGTCGACAATATTCTTCTATGAGATGGCATTGGGTGCCAAGTTGAATGCATGGTTTGGGTTTGATATTCCCAAGCCTCATTATGATGGAAGAGCCCCAGGCTGGCAGATGCGCCTGTGCGTTGATGAGGAAATAATTCGCTCTGACGGGACAGAGTGATGCGCTGGTAGACTAATGCGCTGGGCTGAGATGATGCGCCTAGCTGAGACATCAGAGTGATGCGCCTAGTTGAGAGTATGATTTTACAAAGTATTCAATTGGCATCATGTTTCTGAGATAATGTCGGACATGTGCAGCAGATTGAAGTCGCTGGAACACAGACTCCCTTGATGGTGGAGCCACTGTTTTGTGGCAGCAACAGTTGATAGAGACCGTAGCATAAGTATGCCCCACGAGGGGTACATCGTACTTAATGGTCAGCTCTCCTGATCTGCATTTGTGAATGATCACATTACGCAATTCATGAGGGGAGAGTTTCACTTTCACACCCCCTTCAGGCGCATGGCGAGGCCAAGTGCCGGGGTGGTCATGTGAATGTTGTACCCCCTGATCCAGTTCTAGCGCATGAGATACGCCCAGATCATTGGTGGGGGAGCAACATGTATTGCAACTTGAACCCACTTCATACGCACAACCCACGTGGGCACATGGATTCAAAGTCACAAGTTTTACCTTGCACGACTTGGTTCCAAACACAGAAGATGCACCCAAGGGAGACGGGGACTTTGAGAGTCACCTCGTATCTGGTACAAACGTACCCGAGTCGACTCTGTACAGTTTACCATCGGCAGCGCGCATGATTTTGAGCTTGCATCTCCGGTTCACTGCGGACGTAGCACATTTGGGGCGCATGGCCCGTGCTATCTTGGATTTCTTCGTACCATCCCGCGAAGGTGCATAGTACTCAGAATCTGACTCACCTTCGCCACGACAGCAAGCGAAGGTGCATGGCCCGTGCTACCTTGGATTTCTTTGTTGTAGCCCAACTTTTCCTTGACTAGATGGCAAGTGAAGAACTTGCAACCGATCCAGAAGAAAAAGAAGCACTGTTGCAACTTTTTGTGGCTCGAATGGGCTACCTGGAAATGGGCTCGCTTTTCTTTTTTATTTTGGTGCCCTTTTTAAAGGTGGCATAGCGGCTCTTTATATAGAGTGAAATGAGACTTCTCCTCTTCTCCTTTTTGATGTGGGATTAAAAGTAATATTCCTTTTTCATGCTTCTACAAGACCCTCTTCAAAGTTTTAAAAACTTTTGGACAAGTTTTGAAATACTTTGAACGAGAAACATGGACAGTAGAGCTGTTTAGGTGTAACAATCCTATCAGAGGTAATATGGAAGTGATAGATTTGGGTACTTTCGCTGGAGATTTTATGTAGACTTATCATCCTTGGCGTAACTTGGTTTTTAGGTACAGATAATAAGTTGAGAGGGAGAATCGACATATTTACTCAGAGGTAATATGGACATGGTAAATATAGGGCTAAATGGTGGAGTTTTCCTACTCAGAGGTGATATGGACGTGGTAGGAGTGAACTCTGTGGGAATTTATAGAACAACTCAGAGATGATATAGACGTGGATGTTTTATGGTTGATATGCAACAACTCGGAGATTGTTGTACGGGATGTTTACTCAGAGGTAATGTGGACATGGTAAACATAGTAACGAGCATCATCTTACGTAGTGTAAAATCCTGCTTAATAGGATATAGAGAAGCAACTCAGAGGTGATATGGACATGGTTGTTCTTCTACTGGGAATGCAACGAAACAGCTGGATTCCAGAAGCACATGATTGTCAAAGAAAGGGGTGTGAACCTTGTTTTATCAAGTTTACGAAGTTCTCTCTTCTGGAGAGAGGGTAGTACATTTTCAACGTGTGTCAAGAATAGTACTTCTTCAGGAACTTGCTGTTGATGGACATCATGAACAAGTCCCCATTAGGTTGAACGAGACGATAAACACCGTTTGAGTATACCGTCTCTTTGACGAAGGGGCCTTTCCACTTGGGTTCAAAAAATTTCAGTGTCTTGTGAGTCATTACCATCGGTCTTCTGACTGCAATAACCAAGTTACCTACTTGGAAAGTCCTCTATTTGACCCTTTTGTTGAAAGCCTGCGAGATGCGGGCTTGGTAAAGTTTGATGCGCTGTTGAGCCAAGAGGCATTTTTCGTCCAATGCTTCCAACTCTTGTAGACGATGACGTTGATTATCTTCTTTCGTCAGCTAATTCATGATCGCCACTCAGAGTGAGGGTATCTGGATTTCCAGCGACAATACTTCTTCGCTCCCATAAATCAAGGAGAATGGTGTGTTGCCTGTCGGGGTCCGTACCGTTGTGCGATAGGCCCAAAGGCATTCACCGAACTTCTCATCCTAGTCGTGCTTGTTGGATGAAATGACTTTTTTGAGTAGCTTGACGATGGTTTTATTAAAAGCTTTCACCATTCCGTTTGCTGTCGGATTGTAGGCAGTTGATGCCACATTCTGAATACGATTTTTGTCACAGAATCTACTGAATGCATGGCTGATGAATTATGCCCGTTATCGTAGATAATCCTCCGGGGCAACCCGAAATGGTAGATGACATGATGCTTGATGAAGATGATCACCTTTAAACTTTTTACTTCCGTCAGTGGCATTGCTTCTGCCCACTTAGGGAAGTAGTCGGTAATTGCTAGAATAAAGCGATGTCCCCTGGATGAGGGAGGGGAGATAGATCCTACTATATCTATGCCCCATGCTTCAAATAGCCAGGAGGCGACCATCGAATGTAGAGGCTCTGACGGTCTATGAATGAAGTCGGCGTGTAGCTGGCAAGCATGACATTTCTTTGCATACTCAACAGCATCAGCCATCATGGTGGGCCAGTAATAGCCCATACGTCGGAGTCGGTCCAGTAGCTTAGGACCCGGTTGATGAGCTCCGCATGTTCCATCATGAGCTTCTCGAAGGGCTTCAGCAGCTTCTTCGTTTGATAGACATCGAAGGAGAAGTCTATCGTAGGATCGTCGGTACAGCATTTTAGTGTCCGTATCGTAATAAAACTGGAGGGAACGTCTTCTGACTGAGACTGCCTCCTTCGGGTCTTCTGGGAGGATTTCGTAGACGACAAAGTCGATGAACGGGAATCTCCAGTCTCTGACATTAATAATGGTATCTATAGCCATGGCATGAGTTGTCTGCATGCACATATTGTTTCTAGGACAAGCCAAATCCTGACTCATCACTGTAATGAAGTATTGAGTCCCGACTGGTACAGCCAATGAGGCTGCAAGGCCAGCCAGAGCGCCAGCTTCTAAGTTTTGCAGCCGAGGCACGTGTTCTATGAAGAACTCAGCGAAGGTTGAGATAATGTCCAACGCTGCTTTGTAATAGGGGATGAGGTCTTCATGGCGAACCTCGTATTGCCCTCAGACTTGATTGACGACGAGTTTTGAGTCACCGTAAGATTCGAGGTAATCTACCTCCAGCTGTTTTGCCAACTGGAGTCCCATGATAAGGGCATTGTACTCCACAACATTGTTGGAATACGGATCTGAAAGAGAGTAGGCGCGTTGGATGACCAGCTTGTCGGGGGAGATCAGGACCACCCCTACTCCTGCAATGATCTGGCCTTTGGAGCCAGTTCTAGAGGCACCATCGAAGAACATCCGTAAAACGGGGTTCCCATCGGTAATATTTGATTCTTGCACTTCATCGGGAACGTCTTCATAGAGTCTGGACGATTCCAAAATTGTGTGCGCTGCTAGGAAATCAGCCAAAGCCTGGCCTTTGACTGCCTTTTGCGGGACGAATACCATGTCATATGGTGTCAATAGTATCACCCAAGTAGCCAATCAGGATTTTAGTGCCCCCGGCTTTGTCATGAGGACTCTGAGTGGATTGACTCAGAAAATGACATGAATTGTCTGTCCCGAGACATAATGGCGAGTCTTCTGGATGGTAAACACAAGAGCTAGACATTCTTTTTCGACGGGGTTGTACCGGTGTTCGGCCCTTACCATTGTCCTGCTTAGGTAGTAGATAGCCTGCTCATGGCCCGCTTCGTTGTTCTGGGCCAACAAAGTGCCAAAGGAATGGTCAATTGCACGGACGTAGAGCAGGAATGGTTTGCTTGCGACGGGTGCCACCAGAACTGGGGGACTCGTCAAATAAGCTTTGATGTCGTCGAAAGATTTCTGACATTCTTCCGTCCAGACATAGGAGATCCCTTCTTCATGAGCTTGGTGAAGGGTTGGCATTTCCCGAAAAGATTTGCAATAAACCTTCGGATGTATGCGAGACGTCCTTGTAGGCCTCGAAGTTCTCTAAGGTTCTTCGGATGATCCTTGTCAAGGATGGATTTGGTCTTCTCAGAATCGATGTGAATGTACTTTGCAGTGATAATGAAGCCCAAGAATTTTCTACTAGAAATCCCAAGGAAGGATTTAGCAGGGTTCATCTTAAGCTGATGCGCCCACATGAGATCGAAAACTGTCTTTAGTCTTGTAGGCGATCACCCCAAAGACGACTTTTGACGACGATATCGTCAACGTAGCACTCGACTGTTTTGCAGAAATGCTGACGGAAGATGGTGCTCATTGCTCGTTGGCATGTGGCACCTGCATTCTTTAAGCCAAAGGGTATTGCTGTACAGCAATATACCCCCTTCGGAGTCCTAAACGACGTGTGTCATTCGTCGTCTAGGAACATCTTGATCTGGTTGTAGCCCAAGTAGCCATCCATGAAGGACATGCGCTCGAAATCACGTGTATTGTCGATCATTATGTCAGTAATCGGGAGCAGAAACTCGTCCTTCGGGAAAGCTGAATTGAGGTCTCGGAAGTCGATACAGACCCGGACCTTTTCGTTCTTTTTAGTAACGGGAACAACGTTGGCTACCCAGTCCGGGTGCTATTCTTCGTGAATAAACCCGCTGCCCAGGAGTTTATCCACTTCTTTATTGATAGCATCCATGATGTTAGGATGAAAATGTCGTTGTTGCTGCTTAATGGCTTAGCGTCAGGTAAGATATTAAGCCTGTGCATCGCGACTTATGGATCAAGGTCCGGCATATCTTCGTAGCTCCAGGCGAAGACGTCGATATATTCTCTGATCAGCTATACCAAGGATTCACGGTCCTCTCCAACCAAGCTCTTGCTGATAAAGATAGGTTTGGAGGAAGATCCTTCCCCGAGGTCGATTTGCTCGACTTCATCTTCAGCAGGGGTTTCCGTAGTGCAAAGCAAGATTCCTATTGCGCACCTAGGCATTGAGCCCAGGGTTCTTCTTCAAAGAACTCTATTGCCTGGTCGTCGTCTTCATCTTCTGAAGGATGTACGGATATCATATTGGCTGAGAGCACTTTCCTGACGATTGGGCCGTTGCTAGTATCAAAGTCCCAAGTAGAAGCTTCAGACGAGTGAGAATGTGTGACATCCTCTGTTTCTGAACTCTCCGGGGTTGTCGGAGATGTGACGTAGCCCACCTTCCCGTCGATTATGGTGATAATAGTCCTGCGACTTTCCTTTCAGCATGGAAAGTCTTAGGGGAAGACGTCGACCTTTGTCATAGTTTAGACCCTGGCTGCTCTTCAGGTTGTAACCCGTCTTTTGGATGAGATATTTGGCTCGATCATTGTACAGATAATTTTGTATTCTGCCGGTGTCGAGTTCTGGCGCTGCCGGTAGAAGGTCTTGATGACGCTCGACTTTGCCGAAGATGATAGGTCTCTCGTGCTGGTTTCAAGGCGGGACTATGTAACAGACTTCTTGGTACGGGATGACTCAATTTACATGATTTATAGTCATTATTTGTGTTTACAACGACGACAGGGCATTATCTAATGTATATGTTATATTCCAGTATGGAAGACTAGAATAATTGAAAGACACCCTTTTATTGATAAAATATAAAATTTTGTCCCGAGGGATTACATCATCAAGGGATGGAGCATCAACAATGGCTGGATGTACTCCACCAGCTCTTCGTTAGTGAGTACTGGAGTAGCATTGGGCAGTTCAGGAGAGTCCATCGGGAGCTTGACCCGTACTGGCTTTTGGGTCTGTGCTGAGAAAGACGCTGGTGCCTTCTCCTGTGGCCTGGTGGTGAGAGGTGCCGACGATTGAGGAGGTCTGCCTTTAAGCCGTACCTTGTGGGGTGCCTCAGTTGTTGTCCCGACGGCTGGTACCTTTTCCCGTAGTTTGGCTACGAGGGAAGCTACCACTTGAGGAGGTTTCCCCTTAAGTCGTAACTTCAAGGGGGTTTCAGTGGATGCTCCAACCAGAGAAGCTGGTGCCTTCCCGCGAAGTTTAGCCACCATAGGAGCTTGTGTTTGAGGTGGCTTCCCCTTAAGTCGTACTTTCAAGGGAGTATTGATTATCATATCCGCCTCCAAGTCGGCTTCGTCTTCAGCTTCATCATCGGCGTCATTGGCTTCATCTTCGAGATAAATTGACTTGTACAGGTCTGAGTCAGTGAAGAAGGCTTCAATCCCTCTAAAGGGATCGACATCAGCGAACTCCGTTCGGACGACGTCGTTGGTGGATACGTACTTCATACATTGATGGAGAGTGGATGGTACCACCATGTACTCATGTAGCCACGGGAGCCCTAACAGAATGTTGTAGTTGACATCTGCATACACAACATAACAAGTCACCTCGGTCTGGAGATCACCGATATGATATTTCAGCTGAATCTTCTCCAGCGGCTCACTTTTGCTGGCATTGAAGCCACTGATTGTAGTGTGGGATGCCGTCAGATGATGCATCGAGATTTCCAGTGTCTGGAGGAGAGTTCGGAGGATGATGCCGAGAGAAGACCCAGGGTCGATCTACATTCGATCCACCTTGATGGCACCGATATGCCCTGTGTAATACAACTGTCTGTTGTGCCTGTTGTTCTTGGACAGCATGTCCTGTTGAGTGAATTGATGTTGGGGATGATTTCCCCCACACTATGGTAGTATGGACATACTGTTGGATCGTCTTCAAGCTGCTTGACCTGACTGATGAAAGACTCAGCGTCCTTCAGGTCTTCGTAGAGAGCCTTCCGAGTGTCTTTGGATAGACAGACAGAGGAGTTCGAACAGGGACAGCCGAGCTGGGGTACTGGCAAGTTGTGCCAGTATAAAAAAGTTGTGGGGTTTGGTTAACCCCGAAGCATTGTCTCTTCGTAGAGGCCTGTCGAAGCGAACCTCTTTATGCTTCTGTTTGTCAGCTGCTGGAGGTTGGAAAGGACCATCTCCTAGAGCAGCCGAGGAGGTGACAGAAGGTGCGACTTTGACAGGGGCCTCCTTTGGTTGAGCGTTCTGCTGTGAACACATTTGTACATGAAGGGCCTCCTTATGGGAGGTAGTCACCATTCGGTAAGACTTGATCTTCTTGCCTTTGGCCTTGGAGGTGGAACATACCCCCAGCTGAGTATGTTCCGTAGCAAGATCTGGATGAACCCACATGATCTCACCCGATGAGTGGTGAGTGGAATCAGTCTACTCGTATTGTCACGAGCTGGTGGAAGGTTGACCACCTCCATTGTCGCCTTCGGAATGGGGACAACACTATCTCGAGCTGTGGTAGGCGGCAATGTGCCAAACTGGAGCAACTCCATGTTGGCCGAGACTGCCTTCTTCTTGTAATCGACTGAGATGATATTTGCATTGATCATGTGATGTATGTAGTCTTTGAGAAAGTAGCAGTCTTGAGTTGGATGTCCAATGAACCGATGGTAGTGACAGTACCTCGGGTCACCGACTCTGCCCATCTCATCAGGACGCTTTGGATTAGGCAACTTGATTTTGTCGCTCTTCTTCAGCATCTCGAAGAGTTGTAAGGTATCTTCATCATTGAAGGAGTAGACCATCTTTGGTCTTGGTGT
Source organism: Iris pallida (assembly GCA_029216955.1). Classification (NCBI taxonomy): domain Eukaryota; kingdom Viridiplantae; phylum Streptophyta; class Magnoliopsida; order Asparagales; family Iridaceae; genus Iris; species Iris pallida. The sequence goes on along the minus strand of JANAVB010034617.1, from coordinate 4,305,329 downwards.
AGGTGGAGGCTTCTGAGCGGGGCCCTACGTACTTTTTGAAGCATTGACAGTCGATGCTTGCTTCCCTTTTGCCTCACACCCACTGTTGTTGGTAGCATGCTACTTTTTTTGTCATCGAAGGCGGGGAAGTTAACCCCTGGAAGGCGAGCATTACGTGCCTTCTTTTTAGCAGCCTCGGCTTCGATAATCAATGAACTCCAATCGAAAGGCGGAGCGGAGTTGAGCTAGAGTTTGATCGCATGGATCATGTTCATGCTGCAGGAGTCAATGAGTGCATGTTCTGGCATACCCGGAGGTAACCTTAGGCATGCATATTGGAGACGCTCGATGAAGGTTCGAACAGTTTCCTTCTCCGTCTGACGGACTTCTATGAGAGACGACATGGTCATGTCTTTTTCACTGTCATAGAACCGATCGAAAAGAGGCGTGTCAAGTCATCGAAGGGTGATATGGAGTTGTCAGGGAGACTGTAGTACCAGACGTAGGCGACTCCTTTTAATGACCCAACAAACAGGCTTATGAGCATGGCATCTGCCTTCGGGAGATGCCCCGTCTGAGACTAGAAGTATGTCAGGTACCGGCGAGAAGAATCCTTTCCGTCGTATGGCATCAGTGTTTGTGGTTTATACTTGGGAGGATAGACCACCTTGTTCCACTCGAGGGAGTAAGGTTGTGGAATTTCCATATTTTGACGCTCCTCCTGCCTAATTTTTGAGCCTCAAAGCTCTTATGCAGGTCTCTAATCATCTCGACCAGATCTTCTGTAGAGCTGGGAGCAGGTGAAGGTGGTAGAGCCTGAAGTTGGATATTAGAAAGAGACGATGTTCGGGGTACGGCGTGATGATCTGCATCCGAAGATATCCGTTGAGGGGTTACACTTGATTCCCTATTGTCCCCTGGATCAGGACTGATGAAGACATGTGCCCTTGCTAGAGTGGTCCAAATCTCGAATACTGCTTGATTCAAGGTCTGCATAGAGGCAGAGAGGGTTTTGAGGCTCCCTTCCAAAGTGTCTAATCGTTGCACGATGTCAAGAGCTGGAGTGTCTGATTCTCCTTTATCACCACCCCCTGCAAAGTAAGGTATCATGACATGGGTGGAAGTGGATAGATCGGTTGAAGCCTCACTCTCGACCTTACTTTCCTGTGGAAGGGCCTCTTCTTCCGAGGACTCTTACTGGCTACCCCCAGCTACGTCGAGGTTGGTTTCTTAGGGGACTTCCTCGGCTTCAAGAGGAGGATTATCAGAAATTTGACTACCCCCAGCCACTGCTTCAGCCAGAGACTTCTTCCTTGCCCGGGTGCTTTCAAACACCCCTAAGGACGGGATTAACGTCTTGTTCTTTCTCGGCTGACTCATGGATGACGTTGCAGAGGTCGAGGAGTTGGCAGTTGTCTTTCTCCCGGATGAGTGTGAGTTGGTGACAACATGGCAGGGAGCGATCTTAGGCCCCTCTTCGTCTTCAATTGGCACTATCTTACTAAGGCGACGTTGGATGGTTGCCGTAGATTGCAGTCGCTGAAACACGGACTGCTATTGTGGTGGAGCTGCTGTCTTGCAACAACAACAGTTGATGGTGTCCATGGCAAAAGTATGCCCTGTGAGGGGCGCATCATGCTTATTGGTCAGCTCTTCCGATCTGCATTTGTGAGTGATCACATTATGCAAATCATGATGGGAGAGTTCCACTTTCACACCTCCTTCAGGCGCATGGCAAGGCCAACCGCCGAGGTGGTCATGTGAATGTTGTGCCCCCTGATCTAGTTCACGTGCATGAGATACGCCCAGATCATTGGTGGAGGAACAACATTTATTGCAACTGGAACCCACTTCATGTGCACCACCCAAGTGGGCGCATGGGTTCAACGTTGCAGATTTTGCCCTGTCTGACTTGATTCGAAACACAGTAGATGTGCCCAAGTAGGACAGAGACTTTGAAGGTCGGCTCGTATCTGGAACAAATGTGCCCGAGTCAACCCTGTACAGCTTGCCATCAGCAACGTGCATGATTTTGAGCGCATGCTTCTGGTTCGCTATTGGCATAGCACGTTTGGGGTGCATAGTCTGTACTGTCTTAGATTTCTTTGTACTAGCCCGCAAAGGCGTATAGTACTTAAAATCCAATTCTGCCTCGCCATGACAGCGAGTCTGTTAAAGACATATGTTTTCTTCTGCGCACCAGAGTTCATGCGCGAGAGATTGGCTGCGCCTCTGCTCCGTTGGCACATCTTCTTCGACTGGAAAGAAGATAGTTGGGGAATACAGTCAATACCGTATTTCCCTAATAGATGCGCTGCACCAGTGGGTGCATCTTGGTTGCTGAGAACGTCAGCAGGAAGGATTAGCTGTGGTAGTGCATCCCCTTCAGCGATGGTGCTAGGCGCATCGTCCTTTGCGCACACAGACTCGACGAGTTTTCTTCGGCTTTGGCATCCGCTTCGAAGGACTTACGTTGCCTTCATAGATGAACTCCTCAAACGCCTGTTGATCGAGGCGCACCACAAGTATTTTATGGGAGGATCCCAGCTTGTTGTCGTCAGATTGCAATACAATCTTTTCGTTGGAGGAGAAGGTAGTCCCCAGCAGATTTGCCTGCTTGTTCGCCATCGAAAAAGGGGACACAAAAGGTTTTTGATTAAAACTTTTGTATTTCGATTACAAACAGAATAATATACAATATAGGACTTAGATGTAGTCATTTGAGTACACTTTTGTTTTTATTTGGGAACTGTGTCGGTGGAGCGAGTGGTAATACGTTAACTCTGTTGACGATTTGACGACGATCTTGAATTCTCTGAAAATTTGGGTTGCTCTGGATGCCAAAACGTTTTGAGGGGAAGAAGACGTGAAGTGTCTCTCCTAATCTCTGAATATGATCTGTGGATATATCTCTGTGTGTCTTGAAGGAATGGTCCTTCTATGTATAGGCAGTAGGCTGAGCTGCCTCTACGCGCATATGTAGTATGCTGGCGGAGGCGCAAGGATGATGCTCCTCGAATCTGTTTAAACTGCTGCGTTGGGCTGCGGTGGAGCTGACACATGGCAGTTGCGAGGATTCAGTTGTTGCTGAGATCTTGGTGGTTAGCACCCACCACTACCAAAAAAGTGTCTTTCTGGGATGCCAAAAATTCGTCTTAAAAAGTTCCAAATCTGTCCTAAATCGTAATTTGGGACGAATTTTAGGACGGAATATAACAGTGCTATTAGGGTGGCATGGCAAAAAGTTTTAGGACGAAAAATACTGTCCTAATATGGTTTTAGGGTCGAAAAATCTAACTGTACCAAAAGAGTTCGAATTATTATATGTTTATGACGGTTTACTAAACTGTCCCAAAATAAAAGAGTTTGTGACGAATAACGTTCGTCCTAGAAAAATTTACATGCGTCAAAAAAGAATGTCATATATATTTATGACAATTACATAATCGTCCCAAAAGTAATGCTTATGAAATTATTGTTTGAATTTTCCAGCTTTAAAACATACAATTTAAATACATATAACATAATTCATATAATCATGGCCGTTGTCGAGCTTGTCCTCAGACATATCTCGAGGAGTCGGGGCTCCCATAGAAAGAAAAAAAAACTTAACAACATCAAGCATTCTTTACTATCATTTACAAAATAGAAAAATATATTACAATAACTTGAAGACAAGAAAATCCATTTATAACTATAATGTTCAATTGGTAACGCAAGCGAAAAGCTTAACATTAAGCATCCTTTACCATTATTTACAAAATAAATCCAAAACACAATACATCACCCACACCATCACTTACAAAATGAACCCATCATCTCCACCATTACATACAAAATTATGAACCCAAAACATTAAGCACTACACCATATTTTTGAATCATCTATTAAAACATTCACAAAATTAATCCAAATTTTTTTCCATCACCAGAGTCGTCGCCCATCATTTAAGTAAATCCACAATACTTTTGAAGGACCTGCAAATAAAATTAAGACATGCCAATATATTAGCGAGGACATGCTAACTGTACAAACCACCAAAAAAGATAGACAAGAAGTTCCAAACTGTACAGACCAATTTGTACAAACTAGACTACATAATTTTGTGAATGTTTAAATTAGAACAAAAGGATCAATCAGGTCTATATTTATATTTGGTAGTGCATATGTTCTTACATTCATTTTTATTAACATGCATCCCATGTGCCCAATATCTCCCTCAGAAGCTCACAATGTAAAGCTACAAATACTTCCTTGTGAAATTCATTTATCTAAAAGTAAATAAACTATTACACCAGATCCTGGTGGAGATAAAATATATTTACAAATTGATATGTCCTTTGAAAGGACCAACCAGTTCAATAAAACAAGAAGGCATATACCAAGGTAGCAGTTTTCTTGGTTATTGACACACATGCGTAAAAATTTCCTTCTAGAGCATGTTTGCCATTAGTTTATTAGGGGAACATCTTTTTTAGCATCACAATTGCATCCTCCTTTGATACTTAAAGCTGGGTTTTCAATTGCCTATTTGCATGCTTCTGCTTATTTTTGATAAGATAGTTCATTTTTGGAGCAACTTGTGGAAGCATGAGAGATTCTTTTGAGAAGCTGCTTATACTTCTACTTTTGGAAAAGCAGCAGCAAGGCCAAAGAAGCCTGAGAATGTAAACTAAACTATCAATGATGATAAACATGTAGCTTGAAGCAGTTTAGGTTGGCATAAGCGCTCATCTTGAATCATGTCACACACAACATTATCCCTTATATTCATTTAATCCCCTTTTGAATTCTTGACTTAAATTTTTGCAAAACTCATATCCCAAACTTGCAGATTCCTAAAATCACAACTCTAAAATATAACATATTATAGATTGTAGGTAATTAGCGGATAGGGATCTTTAGAAGATGCCATGATATCCAACTCTTTTGTGCACAATAGAGCTCCGGGTATGGAAAATTACTAGACAATTTTGTATAATTTCCATAAGCAGGTTAAAATTGTCAAATTTAATTTGAATGCAACAATGACCATGACTATAAATAAAATTATTGCAACACAAAAGTAAGGCACTTTACCTGGGATCTAAGGACTTCTTTGTACGTCCCAATTTTCCTTAAAGCAATCGTAAATTTAGTCATTACAGGTCCTATAAAGTATTATAGCTCCATTAGTAGCCATTAAGTAAGAAGCATAAAAATTGAAATTAGAAGATTCTAGGAACTGACTGGCTACTGGAGAGGAATTGCATTTTCTGTCATGAGATAGAAAATCGGTGCTAACCAAACTCATAGAAACTCATCTGGACTAGGAAATTGCTTTCTTAAAAATACTTGCATGTTGCTAACTCTAACAGAGCCACAACTCCACTCCCATTACAATCACTTCCCACAGAAAGTGCCTGGATAAAAACATAGATTAAGACCTAAGAATGTAGTAAGAAATATATAGGAACCAGTACTCTTGATAATCTTCATACGCGAGCAACAAAAAATGTCCACAGCAATCGTTGACAGCTGATTAGCATTCCAATCTTCTTTCAAGTCAGGCAACCATCTATGTCACATATATATGCTTAGTAAGATGAAATATTGATATCCTATTTAAGTGAAAGCAAAACAAGGTACTTGATTCATAATGGAAGTATTCTGAAAACCATTTAAATCTTCAGTAGAATGTTTTAATGTTCAGTTGATTGAGTCAAGAGTCTTTGTCTCCTTCATTAATTATAAATAAGAAGAAACTCTATGTAAGTAAAACACATTGTTTTAATGTGAAAATTACTAGATATTTAAGTAAAAGATGTGATAAATATTCGTATCAAACTTGGAACAAGTATATTAGCCAATGGCCTTGTAACCTTGCAAACTTGTGTAGGAGATTCTTTCGAATAACTTGCGTAGAAGATTTCCCGTGGAAGAATAAATCTAGAGCCTTGGAGAAGTTCAGTATCAAACTAGACCGATCTCAATTTCTTACAATCATTTTCTATTTATCACCATTTCTTAATGTGCATCTTTTAAAACAAAATTTATCATGTTGAAGTTATCAAGATTTAGATAATGAACAAGATGTACATTTAGTGTAAAATTAGCAAATTATACAAAACCCCCTCGTCATCCTGAGATGCTTCCTTATGTAACGTAAAAGGCTTAAAACTGGGTCAGTGATTATAGTATGTTTCAGCTACGTTGTATAACAAAGAATATGTAAATAAATACACTCCATTATTGCTCATGTGTTGAAGAAAACATAACTTGGAAATGTATATATAATATATAGTAGTACTCCATGTTTGAAACTACTAAGAATGACTTCCAAGAGTGTTATCAGTTTGAAAGGATAAAGGCGAGATTGAAGATCAACATCAAAATGATAACATGGTCTTGTAATAAAACTTCTAATATAAAATAATATGAGTAACATAGAAATGGACATATAAGCAAATTGTATTTTTTGTGAGAAAGAATCAAATATTTATCTTGTGTATCAGAATAAGTGACTCACATATGAAGGTTAAGCATGTGTCAGAGAGTTCAAAAACTAATTTCAAGTGCCAAACTCAATTAAATTAAAATTAATAGTACGTAAGAAAGATATGCACAAAAAAATGGTAGTTGGCAAATCATCAATGCTAATGTTATCTCTAACATAAAAAAAATCCTAACAAATGCAACAATGAGCATGAGAAACAGAATATCCAAGTTTTCAATTTGAGTAAAAATAAATTAAGGAATATATTAGCTACCTTATTATCCTCATTTGGAAGACATAGCAAACAATGCTGGATGACATGATTTCCATTCTAGTCCTTTGTAAGATCAAGAAAACCTAGTTTTAGAGCTGCAACTGCCAGTCCAATATATTGTCATGTTTTTGAGTGTCTCTACTAACTTCGGCACAGCTCGTCCTGGTGAATTACGAGTCTCAACTAATATGATAAAAACAAGTTGAAAAATAATAATGTAGTAATACAGAATATCTAATCAAATGATCACAAAATGGGAGACAGACTTGTAAGTTGTGTAGATGTTTGGATAAAATGATGACAACAAGGGATGCAGACTTGTAAACATGTGTTGATGTTTGGAGTAGATACATACTCCAAGTAAAATAAATTAGAAGCAAAAATAGAACATTCTTTGGAAAAGGGCATATGGTTAATAGTAAGAAGTAATGTTTAAACACAAAGAGACTTAGTTAACAGTATTAATGAAACATAAAAATATAGAATATAAATAGATGATGAAAATTTATAAAACACAAAGCAAACATTAAAAACAAACATATCCACAAATAGTGACAAGTTTTTATTAATAAAAACATTGGATATAACCACAAGATGACAACTAAAGAAGAATAAATCAAATATAGGCATCAATAACCAAGGTCCATGATTAAGTACAATAGAGCAACAACATGATCTTAAAGAACAAGTAGATTTGTGTAAGCATATACGATAAAATGCAGATTAATTAATCTACTAAAAGTTTGTATTGCAGGCGTCTAGACTAATACTATAAATTATGTAGATTCTATTGAGTTCCATCTAAGTTACTAGAAAATCAACATTCCTTTGCATCTTATAAGCTAGTCATCTACTGAGCCATCTTGGTTTCTTACGCAGATTGCTAAATGAAATCACTTACTTGGAACCAGATCACTACAAAAGCAGATATAATGAAATATGCCAGTCTTAACCTTAATTGCTGTTGCGAACTTTCTGTTTTCTCAGTGAGAACAGAGGATTACCTTAACGACAGTACCATCCATAGAACCACTAGCTGTGTAAAGCAGACCCTCATGAACTTGCAATACGTAGATCGGATATGATTTTCCTAGAAACTGTTTGTTACCAGCCTGAATTTTACCTGATGTCCCCGTGGCCAAATCGATTTCATGTATATTAGCATTTGGTTCAGTTAAAAGGCATAAGGAAGCCATTCTAATCAAGTTACAGTTGATAAGAGTTCCATACTTGAAATATTTGTGTCAGTAGCTTGTGAAGAAAAGTTTCTCATGGTCAACACAAGTATAATGGCGTATGGATGTCCTCAAAAATAAAATTGACATCGTATATTAGCGGATTATCACATACCTGTATGCTATTATCATTGCATCCACAATAAAGTTTGCCATGTACAAGATCCAAGCACTTCACATTCTTATTAGAGTTGAGCAACTTAGAACCACCATTCCAAGAAAATACCTAATCAGAAAACATAAATGTAATCGTGAGAAATCAAACAAGAAACAGAAAGAAAAAAAAAGAAGAAGGTTCCCTTGCCAACCCTGTTCATATCAATCTTAATCTTGACAAGGAACTCAAGTTCCAGCTAGTTTCAGTGATAAATGAGACATGAAGAATTTTAGTGCCAGTTTGACATTTACTAATGAACCTTATATAATCTAAACTTAAATCAGCCTCTTCGTGAAATCCCAAAGAAACACCATAATGAGAACTATAAGATGTTATAAATAACAGAAACAACTACAAGAAGGGTGTCCAAAGTACCTTGACATAAGCTTCTTGTGGAATAAAGCAGGCAATGGTGTTTGCAACAGTCAGATTATGAACTTGATCTTTCATATCATGGACTTCTGCACATGAGATATTTCTGTCTCGAACATTCCAAACCTTCTCATAAAAAATGAAGTTTTTCAGTTACGGAAGCACATGGAGATACTGATATGTGTATGGGGACAATCAGATATCATACCCTCACTGTTTTGTCAAGTGAACCATTGTACAGTTTCTCTCCAGACTGTGAAATGGCCAAGCTGGTTACAGCTTTCGTATGTTCGTGACTTTCTTGGATCAGATCAAGAATTCGATCACCTCCTTCCCACATCTGTAGCGCTCCAGATCAATGGTATTAACAATCTAATGAATATTAGTCCAGATCCGTTCAAATTCTCAAAATGCACAATACGATAATTCAGGTGCACTTGTGTGTATCAGTGTCCCTTATTTTGTTTTTGTTTTTGAGGGAAAATGGTATGAGTACTCGGTAGTATCTGATTAAAAGAACAATTCTTATAGGAGAAAAGGGTTACAAAAACTCGTATACAAACTACATGAAAAATAATATATGATGATGACATTATACAGGGGTATAAAACTAGATATCCTAGATAAATGCTGCTTATGTTATAATTTTTGAGAGAAAATGATGTTGGTTATAGTGAGCAATTACTATACCCAATATTCTATGAAGCAAGTTGTTTAATTATGGTGATATAATCAGTAAACACAAGACTTTCACCTTTATTGTGCCATCTGAATGTCCAGAAAAAATTCTGTTCTTGAAGTAAACTATTGAGAACACTTCCCCATTTGTGCTACAGTCTGCTTGTATCAACTCCTTGTGATTCCAGATGTCCTGCAGTCAACCAGGATTCATTTGTTAGTATCACTTAGGAACACTTAGACCTAGGCTCCTGAAGAAGGGGCTGGAAAGACATAAAACTTACAGAACTGGACTCTTTTCCGTCTGAGAGAATTTCTAGCATCTCGTATGCTATGACAGACGATTTCTTGAGTTCTCTCATAGTTTTCAAAATATCCTTAATGTAGAAAGTAAGTTCCTTCATTCCCTCTGGAAATTCATAATATGTTACAAAACAATAAGACAAGAAAATATATTCTGCTCCTTATTACCCAGATTAATTCTAAATTATCAAAATAATAACTAGGAAACAGATCTCGTAAAAAGCTAGTAGGAGATGAAATCCATGTGGTAATATGATTTTGGTGCTTTAGCATCATTTTCTGTGTCAGTGACTCAGTATGATCAAGATTATACTATCTTGGTTCTTATTTGATAGATGATATTTACAATTTCTTGTTAAAGAAAGAAAAAAGTACAAAATATATTTATGGAGGCTTACCAACATCATTCATAAATCTCCTTACAGCGAGCATAGCTAGTGCTTTGTCATCTAAATTTTTTGAGGACTTGAGAATAAAAATGTATTGCTTTAGCAAGCAAAGCCTTGCAGCTCCTCGAATGCCTGTGTCAGGAAGAGCAGAGAGCATGTGTACGAGCCACGTTGCAGATACCAGACATGCCAAGAATAAGTCAGTTTTTTTGCTATTCAGGCCTTCAGCTAGAGCCTCAAACATCAAACCAAACTCATGGCTGGCCAAAGCATAAGCATCAGCTAGAGCCTGCAATATTTTAGAAGCCCGCAAACCCGCTTCGTCGACACGGATGGATTAGAGGCGTTTGATGAGATCGAGGCATGAGGGGTCTTAGAGGTGGTTGTTCGAGGAGGTGATCGGACAACTGGAGGAGGGGCACGTGGCAGTAGTAGAAGCCGTCGATGTCTGGCTGGTAGCGGTGGTGGCGGAGGTCAGAACAGAACAAAATGAGGAGGATGTGACTGCCGGCGGTGAGGGTGGTGGGATAGGAGTGGCCAAGAGGGAAGGTGGAGGAGTGGGGACACAGAGTTGTTTGGCTATGAGGGGGGAGGCTGGTAGTGGTGGATGGGTTTATGGTCATGAGTAGGGTTAAGGAAGTGATTGAGAGGGGCGCTTGATGTGTGATCCAACGGTGGGAATTTCTGACGAGAGATCCAACGGATAGAAGAGAACAGGAGTAAGGAAAAAAATTCCAAAATAAATTGGTCATGAGCCGCCAAATATTTGGCAATCCCGCCAAGATTACTTGGGACAATTATAAAAATTATTTAGGACAAAAAATTTAATAGTCCCAAATAAGATATCTATTTTTCAATTTGTCCCAAATAATACTATTTTTTGTTACAAAAAATATAGTCGTCTCAAAAACTATTTTTTATGACGGTTTAGACTAGCGTTTATAATAGTGTCGTCCCAAAAGTTTACTTTTTTTGTAGTACATTCTTGAGACGAACTGAGTTAAAACATACGTGGCGCCTGTCTGTGGCTTCAAGGATCTCGAATTTGTGGGAGAGTAATCTGTCTTGATGCGCCTAGGATCAGGCACATGGAGAGGGCTGAGCTGCTCTCTTTAGGGATCATGAGCGAGTCCGGGCACATGGCTTTTGAGGCGCATGCAGGACTTCACATCAGGATGTGCCTAGGATCAGGCGCATGGGGTGACTTGGTCTATGAATTCGAGGAGTCATAGGCAAGTCCAGGCGCATAGCTTTTGAGGCGCATGCAGAGACTCGACTTCTGTTACTTGAGATCAGGAGTAAGTCTAGGAGGCACATGGCTTTTGAGGCGCATGCAGTCTTTTGGGCGCATGGCTGCGAGGCACATGCGAATGAATGATCGACCGCGTGTCAAGGACTGCTGTAGCCGACCAAAAGTATAATAAAGGTGCTGATGTCAGCGGCTCTTCTTTTTCTGCAAAGGGCTACTGATTGGACGGCTCTTTAGAAGATGTGTTGCCGCCTTTGTCACTCAGCTTGATAATAACAAGTTTGAAAGGGGCGCATCAGTTAATTTTGATCAGGGCGCATGGATCTATGTCTCACTTGGCGTATCAGTAGGGGCGCATGATGTCGAGCCATTCATCGCATCCTCTTTGGCCCATCTATTGAGTTCTTCTAGGCATTAATGGCTTCTCTGTTGCTGAATTCGAAGGGACAGATTCATCACCATAAATGCAAGTTCATTGCACTGACTTCGGGAAAGTTGCCACTTGGCACATGGGTTTGATTTGCCCTGGCCTATAAATAGCATCGTGAAGAGAAGTTTTGTTTCTCGTTTCACTTTTCTTCCCAAACGGAGATGAACTCGACCGGTCCTCCTCTTTAGCGAGACGCTACACTATGGATTGCTGATCTCCTTGTTCGAAGAAACTTTGACGATGATCACCTTTTTTCTCTCTCTTCTAAGTGAAACAGTTTTACTTGATGTGGCCATTCTTGCTGCAATGATAGCACTCTGAGTACTCGTACCGACTATTGGACTCTGTCCTGTTCTTGTCTCTGCCACCGCTCGGATCCTTGCTTTTACTCCTTTTGTGACTCTCTGAAACAAGCGCCTATGAGTGGGATGTTGATGAAGTGCTCTGATAACGTCTTCGCATCTTTTCATTCAGTACATCTGCTCTTGGGGAACTCCAGACTGACCATGCCTTCTGGAGTAGAAGCGATCATAGATACTAGTACGATTTTTCACAAGTCCATAGTTCATGTGCCTCGTTGTCGAACTTGACTCCCATCGAAGATAGCTGGTCAACCACTCCTTGAAATTCACTCAAGTCATCTCTGATAGACGTACCATCTTTGCACCGCAGATCCATCATTTGTTGGATCAGAAACAACTTGTTCATCCCGGTCTTCTTCGCATATATGATTCTGGCTTATTCCATAATTTCTCCACATGCTCTATACTAGCAACGTGATTGTACACATTCTCGTCAACTAACTGTGTGATATACCCACACAACTATATTTACTCAAAGTTCTAGTCATCTTCGACTTTATCAACTGGTATCTCGGAAGTAAATATTGACAGATGCAGCTTTTCGACAAATAGTAAATCTTTCATCTTGTTCCTCCTACAGTGGTAGTTCGTACCATTTAGGGTTACCATGCACACCGGCTTCGCGTACATCTCTTCTCATTGGTTTGACTCACCCTTTGAAGAACCTGGCTCTGATACTTCGTGTTCGGAACGAAACGTGGAAACCGTTCCCCAAACCAAGAAGTTGCGAGAGAATATAAGAAAAGCACACAAAACTAAATGCCAAAATCGCATAGAAACTTAAATGCAGACACAATAAATTTTTGACGTGGAAAACCCTTGCGGGAAAAACGACGGAACGATTGGAGTTTAATCCTAAAAAGCCTATACTATTGGAATAAGAAATACACTGACACCTAACATGCTTCCCACCAATCGAAACGTATCACCACAACTCCTTGAAGAAGAAAACACGATCTACAAGCACACGAAGAACAATATGACGAGAATAAATTTTTCGAAACAATATCCTCTTTAATATAGCCGTCAATCCCCTCTTTCTGTCTCCAATAGTTGTAGAACACTCATGCCTTCTTTTGTAATATTTTTTGAGATATATTTTAGGGTTAGGAAGCATCTAATATATATAGCCTCAAACCTACAAATAATATGGACCATTGAGGTATTCCTATATATGTATTTGTATTGAATATAGAAATACGCAATACAACTATATTGAGATATGCATATTATATATTGGAATATCCAATCTGACTCCGAGATATTTTTCACATAGGTTGGGAACCCCACCAACTCCAACAGTACTAAAAATACATATGTTATTATAAATTATATTAATGTTAGTCCAAGTTTAGATTACAAAATAACTGAGAAAGTTTAGTTAGTTGCTACTTCAATTTATGAATTTTTAGAATTACTTTACAGTGTTATAGAAATTTTATCTAGAGTTTAATGTCTAACTTCTCCTTTAGGTTTAACAAAAATTATTAACATTTCTTATTTATTTACAAAATATAGAAATATTCTAGGGTTTGATTCTGTCGTTTCTAAACTAGAAATAATTTTTTTTAAATATTCGCATGAACACTACAACAAATAGGACATAAAATAGCAGTTTATCTATAGCGTTCAAGCCTCCCTGCTATAGAATGTCATCATCAATAACGTTCCTTCAGCAGTTAAAATAGAATACAATAGCAGTTTATCTATAGCGTTCGAGCCTCCCTGCTATTATAATATAATCATCCATAGCGTTCATATTGAAGTGCTATTAAACGTTCATACAATAGCATTTTATTTATAGCGTTGAAGCCTCCCTACTATTAGAATGTCATTATCAATAGCGTTCATTATGCAGTGCTGTTAACATAACTTTATATAGTGTGTTATGAACGCTGTTAAAGGTATAGTTTTTTCTGAACGTTGCTATGCCCGTATGTCTAGGGGTGAGCATTATTCGGTTTTTGGACCGAAATTCGAACCGAACCTAACTGAATAAGAGATTCGGTTCGGTTTGAAAAAAATTCAGTTAGGTTTCGGTTTCGAAAATACTAAAATTTCTTATTCGGTTTTGGTTTTGGTTTCGGTTTTAGGATTCGGTTTCGGTTTAATCCCACTAACCTTTCAGAAATTTTATCTAAAATTCCTCTCCCTGGTAAACCGAATTAAATACCTCTTTTATATTATTTGGGTGCGATTTTAGATGAAAAAATTAAATTAAATAGTGTATTTATATTATTAGACAATATGAACGTTGAGGTAAGTAGCTTAGAATATAAATTAAAGAATGTATAGATATTCTAGTTTGTTTATATGAAAAAAAATTGTATCGAACCGACCGGTACAACCGCTCATGGTAGTAGTAGTAGTTCTGGTTTAATTTCTAAGTTATCTCATGCTAAAAGTAGACTACAAAGGAAGGTAAAAAAAATTCTCCCTCCCAACTTAAGAATTTGTCACTTCCCGTTCCCGAAATACGTATTTTTAGACAGATGCCGTCTTAATATATTTATTTAATATTTATCATGTATTGTTCTGTATTTAAAATCCTTTTAAATTCATGTTAATTAATTTTTTGCAATTCTATTTCTATATTTTATTTCCTGCTTTTATACTCTGCTTTAGTTATACTTTGGGTTCGGCTTGGTTTAGTTAGTTTGTTGGTTCAACCTGAACCGAAATAAACCCCCACCTACCACCACCCCTTCCATTTAAAGCCATCCCCTTTCTCTCTCTTCATTACTTCACCATTAATCTTCTTCTTCCTCATAACTCCTCCCCCACCTACCAGCCACCAAGGCAAGTGCCAACTTGCTTCTTGATGGATCACCATTATTATCGTTCCATCATCTTCCTTACTTGGTTTTGAGTCTCTTTAGTACTTTGCAATTTCAATTTTCATGGTTCATTTCTTGTAGATCTAAGTTTAAAGCATTTTCGGATTTCTTAGGTTTTGATCTAGTAAACTTTGTTATCTTTAAAGCTTTGATGGGTCCATGTTGTAGAAAATTTTGTTCTACCCTATTTTGACCTATGGAAGTTCAGATTTGGGCTTGAAATGAAGGATTTAGAGAGCTTAGAAGCTATGGTTTCCATGGTTTTGTCCTTAGAAAATTCGGAGAAGAAGAACGGATCCTGGCCGCAGAACAGTACTTGACCGTATGAGTTTTCATGCGGCAAGTCATTCTCGAGCCGCATGAAGAATCTGGCCGCATGAAGAGTATCTCGGCCGCATGGCATTCTTGGCCACATACCATATTCCAGCCGCATAAGCTCGGGATTGTGTAGCCGCATGAAGTTCTGTTTTCTTAGCCGCATGGGGGTGCCAGTATCTCCCAGCCGCATGGACATTTAAATCCGTAGCCGCATGACTCAGAAAAAATCTCAGCCGTATATGCCGCACCTATTTCGGCCGCATGAGCTTTGACTTAATCTGGCCGCATGAACGCCGTTTAACTTGACCGTATATGACCTTAATTTCCAGCCCCATGAACTTAAACCCGAGCCGCATGGGACTTGATCGGTTCAGCCGCATGAGACTTGATCGGTCCAGCCGCATGGGGTCCCTATCCTTGGCCGCATAGACTCACTACTTCTCAGCCGCATAAATCAATAATCTTTCGGCCGCATGAACGCTGACCCTAATACCTTTAGACTGATTCTTGTTTTAAATTGACATTGATTGACATTTATTACCATTGATTGATTGTCTTGGCATTGATTAACATTAATTATTGTCTTGACATTAATAAATAAGGATTGTCATCTTAATTTAATATGGATCATGCGTTCCTAGTTGGAACTAAGAGACTGGCTAGTCGTCTTATTGAAATGAATGAATGAGACACGTTCATATTAACTATGAACTATTGAAATCGACTGGCAAATCTCGAATATTGGCATACAGGCACATGCAGGCTTCAAATTAATTAATTAATTATTTATTTATTTATTTATTTATTTATTAATTTATTTAGTTATTTATTTATCTTACAAAAACAGCATGTGTACTTTATGGTCAAGGCATGATTACTCCGTGGTTAGTTTTGATTGTTGCATTACGCTATGTGAGACCTACAACCCGACCATACTGGTATCGTTGTAGAGTTGTGCATATCGTACCCCGTACGAAAGTACTCATTTGAATGACCATGACCCACGGCATGGGACTTCACTCAACGTAGAGACTATTAAGTTAAATAAAATAATGATTGCATGAAGAGAATGGATTCTCGTATTCTTACATGGCAGCCCTCTTGGGACTAGTAGTGCCCGACAGGCCGGTTGGTCCCTACAGATACTGCAAATCTGCCACACGGGCAGGGAGCGGTATCTGGTTATATTATCTATTGTATATTGTATATTGATGACGGGCGTCCCGCTGGGACTCGTCTAATTCATGATTGGCGCAATTGATTGACTGGGTAAACTAGCCTTGCTCGTACATAGTAAGAACTGAGGAATCTTTATTGCATAATTCCAGGATAATTTGGAACCTACAGTAGCAAGCCGTAGTAGTTGCATCGTCGTTTAAGCTGATTTGTTTGTGTACTGTCTCTACTCTGATGATTAACTAAGATGATCGGAATATCAGGACATGACGGGTCAACTTCTGTCCTTGTTTGGTTGGAAGGTTGGTTCGAAGTGTCGTGATGTGATGTGAATCCCAGTAGTCAGCAGAGATCTATTTTATTATGTTTTCTATTACTGGTTTATTCCTCATATCGTGCTCCCTTGCGGTACTTGCTATTAGAGGTCTAACCTCTCTGGTTTTGCATGGCCAGATTTAGAGCCGGTCCCCGAGGATCCAGCTTACTTCTTCCTCCAAGATGGTCAATACTAGAGGAATGATCGCAGGAGGACTCGAGTGTGTTTCTTGCTTCCCCGCTCGTTTTTGTGAATTACTTTATACTTTGCCGTTAGGCACCGACATGTTAGTCGGATTATCTTGTACCTACTTTTGCATAATTGTAACTAAGTCAGGCTGCAGGTGATAACAATTGTGTATACTTACTACATCATCTGGCTGTATTTTGTAAAGCCAGATATCAAGAACATTTTGACTGAGCGTTTGGGATGCCTTACTGCTTTATCTCACATGTTCTCTATTTCTGTTCCTTGTTCGAATGATTGAGACAATAGATGTGAAGGGACCATAGGGAGACTTTTATGTAGTATGCACCCCCTCGTCTTATTAGACAGCATTGATCGTATTATACGGTATTCTTCTACCCGTAATACGTAGCTGGCTGAGTCATTCCCCCGCTCTCCAATATTCTGGTTCTGGGGCGTGACAAGGTTTTAGTGGTGGCCCATGCAGGTCGGATTTCAGACTTGTGGGGTATTTTAATAGGATGTCTCAATCACACATGTTCCCCTTTGATCTCATAATTTGTTGATTTTCAATTCTAGCTTGACATTCCAGTATCCTTTGACTTCATTGATATTTCCTGTCCGGTCGTTTGATTGTTCTCTTATCCCTTTTTTTAGGGGCACCTCGTCCGCACCTGTCAGAGCCGGACAGTAACAAAATGGACAACATGACCAGGTTGGTCAGCAACAAGGGCCGGTACTAACTCAGGAGACTATCCAGGAAGAAGTGATAGTGGAAGCTGCAGCTGGATCGCAGTATCCGGATGTTCCACCACCACCAACAGTTCCACCTACCCCTGCTGAAATGGACACACCAACCCTTCTGGAGATCATGAGAGGGATGATGGCTACTCAGCAATATCAGATGTTAGCCCAGCAGCGCATGCACGCTCAGTTGCAAGAGCAGAATGTACTACTCAACCAAGGATTGCAGACGGCTTTGGAAAGAGGGGCAAGGCCGGATTCAGGAGAATCAACCAGATTCTGTAAGTTCAACCCCTGCCGTTTTGAGGGCATGGAGGATTCCATCTCAGCAGATGCATGGCTTAAGGATATTGAGGCTATTCTGACGGCGGCTAAGGTACCGGCCGAAGAACGTGTGGATCAAGTGAAGTTGTTACTTCAGGATCTCGCACGTGATTGGTAGGAATCAGAAGAAGTAGGCATCAGACGTCCCGTTGCTTGGGACGATTTTACAGCAAAATTCAAAACGAAGTACTATGGAGTTGTGGCACAGTTTGAGCTACAACAGAAGTTTATCAACCTCAAACAGGCCGACAAGACAGTAGATGCTTATGCAGCGAAGTTCTGCAGATTGAGTAGGTTTGCCCCAGAGATGGTAGCGACGGAGCACCAGAGGGCGATGAGGTTTCGGCAAGGGTTTCATCTTGAGCTCTTACAATTGATAGAGGGACACAATTACCAGACTTTTGACGAAGTATTGACGGCAACTCGAAGGCATGAGATCACCATTCAGAGGATTTCAGCAAGGACTAGAGGTCAGAAGAGATCCCAGAGTCAGATTGAAGGAGGAGGGGGAGCAGCACCCCGAACAACAGCACCATCCCTTGGAATTCGCATTCACGATGTGGCAATGCGAGGGCCAGCACCCAGACAGCAGCAGCAACAGAAGAAGAACCAGCAACCCCCAGTGGGATGCACTTATTGTGGGAATATAAGGCACACTAGAGATGTGTGTCGGGCATTGAACGGACTGTGTTTGATATGTGGAAATCCAGATCATCGGGTTACCACATGTCCCATGAATTCGAGGTCAGGAGGACCAGTGCAGCAGTTTCCTGCTCTGCCAGGGGCAGGACAGTATCGAAGACCTGCAGTAGCAGTGAGACCATTGGCCTAACGTCCGTTGATGCCACAGGCTCAGATGTTTCGGCAGCAGGGACCGCCGATGCAGCAACACCAGCATACACCACCCAAGCATCATCAAGGAAGGGGCCAACAGCAGCACCAGGCTAGGCCACAGCATGGGAACCAACAAGGAGGTCGAGGACAGGTATTCACCTTGTCCTTGGAGGAGGCATTAGCATCGGGAGATGTTGTGGCAGGTAACGTTCTCGTCGCCTCATGTCCCGCAGTAGCATTGTTTGATTCGGGAGCATCACACTCATTTATATCTACACAATTTGCGACACGGCTAGGAATGAAGTTCGAGGCATTGCCAGGGAGGTTGAATATACTCACTGGTAATGGGCTCGTAGGAGTTAGTAGAGTTATTCTAGCATGTAGCGTTGTAGTTTGCGGGCATTCCTTACCCGTCCGGTTGATAGAATTTCCTGTTGGAAATTTTGACGTTATCTTAGGCATGGACTGGCTGAAAGACAGTCATGCGATAATAGATTATTGTAGTGGGAGTGTATCTTTTGATATTCCAGGCATGAAGAGATTCACCTTAGTCAGATCAGAGGCAACTCAGTAAGAGCAGGGAGTGATAACAGCAATAGAAGAAGTTCAAGTTTCGAAGATAGTTGAAGAGTTTTTTGATGTATTTCTCGAAGAACTTCCAGGTCTACCACCAGTTAGAGATATTGAGTTCAGTATAGAATTGGTACCTGGAACTAAACCGATATCAGATCGAGTTTACAGAATGACGGATTCAGAACTGGCCAAGGTATATCAGCACATAGAGGAACTGAAGGAGAAGAAGTTCATCCAAGCTAGCATATCGCCATGGGCAGCACCAGTGGTACTTGTGGGGAAGAAGGATGGGTCATCTAGATTGTGCATCGATTACAGGAAGCTTAACGCGGCAACAGTAAAGAACAAGTACCCACTACCAAGGATCGACGACTTATTTGATCAGTTGAGCAGGGCTAAAGTTTTCTCCAAGATAGATCTTCGTTCAGGGTACCATCAAGTGAGGGTTCGGAAGGAGGATATTCCCAAGACAGCATTCAGGTCGAAGTATGGGCATTATGAATTCTTAGTAATACCGTTTGGTTTGACCAATGCTCCAGCAATATTTATGGATTTGATGAACCGCATCTTTATGTCGTATTTAGATCAATTTGTCGTTGTGTTCCTTGACGACATTCTCGTATACTCTGCTAGTAAAGAGGAGCATGAAGACCACCTCAGGAAAGTGTTACAGGTTCTGAGAGAGAACCAATTGTATGCCAAGCTCAGTAAGTGTGAGTTTTGGACGGATCACATTTTATTTTTAGGTCATATCATATCAGGAGCTGGAGTAGCAGTGGATCCCAAGAAGGTAGAAGCAGTAGAGAGTTGGCAAGTACCCAAGACCGTAGCTGATGTATGGAGTTTCTTGGGATTGGCAGGATATTACAGAAGGTTTGTATCGAATTTTGCAATACTCTCAGCACCCATGACCCGCTTGACACGGAAGGATGTGCCATTCATTTGGTCGGCAGAATATCAGTCATCATTTGAGAATCTGAAGCAGAAGTTGATATCAACGCCTATTCTTACATTGCCAGTTGGACCCGGGGGCTTCACAGTGTATTGCGATACGTCAGGAAAAGGACTTGGATGTGTCCTCATGCAGCACGGAAAGGTAATAGCATATGCATCTAGGCAGCTTTGGGACCACGAGAAGAATTACCCAACTCATGACTTGGAGTTGGCGGCAGTAGTATTTGCTTTGAAGCTATGGAGGCATTACTGATATGGTGATCGAGTAGACATGTACACAGATCATAAAAGTCTGAAGTACATCTTTACTCAGAAGGAGTTAAACATGAGACAGAGAAGATGGTTGGAGTTGATCAAGGATTATGACGTGGAGCTTCAGTATCACCCAGGCAAGGCTAATGTGGTAGCAGACGCTCTTAGCAGGAGAGGCGGCGCATTTATGTTGACAACCTAGAAGCACATCTTAGAAGACCTTTAGGAGATGGGCATAGAAGTTATACTTCCTAGTGATGTAGGAATTCTGGCAAGTCTACAAGTTCAATCTGACTTGCTAGACAGGATCAAGGCAGCTCAGGCGCAGGACCCAAAGATTCAGAAGCTTAAAGCAGAATGTGAGTCAGGGCTCAGGAAGGAGATGCAAATCCATGAAGACGGTACACTTAGGTTTAGATTACGTCTATGTGTACCTAGCGGAGATATCAGACAGAAAGTTATGACCGAAGCTCACAGTTCTCAGTATTCTATACATCCTGGAGGGACCAAGATGTACCAAGATATCAAGCAGCACTTCTGGTGGAACGGAATGAAGAGGGAGATAGCTAGGTTTGTTTCCCGTTGCTTGATATGTCAGCAAGTGAAGGCAGAACAGCAGAGGCCAGCTGGGTTATTGCAACCGCTTTCTATCCCGAAATAGAAGTGGGAGCACATCACAATGGACTTTGTGACCGGTTTATCGAGATCGCCAAGTGGTAAGGATGCTATTTGGGTGATAGTGGACCGGCTTACTAAGGTAGCACACTTTCTTCCTTTCAGAGTAGGACAATCTACAGAAAAGTTGGCAGAGTTGTATATGCAGCAGATAGTCAGGCAGCATGGAGTCCTTGTCAGTTTTGTGTCAGATAGAGATACCCGTTTCATATCACATTTCTGGAAGAACTTACATCATAGCCTGGGCACCAAGTTAAGATTTAGCACGGCTTACCATCCACAGACGGACGGACAATCAGAAAGGACGATTCAGACTTTGGAAGATATGTTGCGAGCTTGCACCCTAGATTTTGGAGGATCTTGGGAGAGCCATCTGCACTTAGTTGAGTTTTCAAATAACAACAGTTATCAAGCCAGTATCCAGATGGCGCCATTTGAGGCACTATATGGTAAGAAGTGTAGATCGCCACTAGCATGGGATGATATCGAGAAAAAAAAGATGCTAGGCCAGGAATTAATTGTTTAGACGGTTGAAGTGATTAAAGGAATTAGAGAGCGACTTCGAGTTGTGCAGGATCGGCATCGTCATTGGGCGGACCAGCATCGTAGACCGCTAGAGTTTTTTGTTGGGGACCACGTATTCTTGCGAATCTCACCTACCCGTGAGGTCATTAGATTTGGCGTTCGCGGGAAGTTGAGTCCGAGATACGTAGGACCATTCGTTATCCTTGATAGGGTAGGCGATGTTGCTTATCATTTATCCCTTCCACCTTCGTTACAAGAGGTACATGACGTGTTTCATGTATCTCAGCTGCGAAGGTATGTATCGGACCCCAGCCATATCCTTGATCATTCTGAGTTGGTTATTGGTACCAACTTGTCTTACGAGGAGCAGCCGGTGTCCATTTTGGATCGAAGAGAGAAGATACTCAAGAACCGAACAATTAGCCTTGTCCGGGTTGCTTGGGGTCATCACCCTTTAGGGGAGTCAACTTGGAAACGTGAGGATGATATTCGATCACGGTATCCACATCTGTTTGACTCACAAGGTATATTTTTTTCCATGTACCTTGATTGTCTTAACCCCTCATGCTTGTCATCCTATGGATAGAACTACTTGATATCGTAGGTTGTTAATATAGATATGTTATCTGATAGTTAAACATTGAAGAATGATTGCTTGCTCAAGCATTCTTGCACCAGGATCAGCTAAGCTTTGATATTCCTATCCTGCTTGGATTTGAAATTCTGAGGACGGAATTTTTCTAAGGAGGGTAGAGATGTCACTTTCCGTTCCCGGAATACATATTTTTAGACATATGCCGCCTTAATATATTTATTTAATATTTATCATGTATTGTTCTGTAGTTAAAATCCCTTTAAATTCATGTTAATTAATTTTCTGTAATTCTATTTCTGCATTTTATTTCCTGCTTTTATACTCTGCTTTAGTTATACTTTGGGTTCGGTATGGTTTAGTTAGTTTGTTGGTTCAGCCTGAACCGAAATAAACCCCTACCTACCACCACCCCTTCCATTTAAAGCCATCCCCTTTCTTTCTCTTCATTACTTCACCATTAATCTTCTTCTTTCTCATAACTCCTCCCCAACCTACCAGCCACCAAGGCAAGTGCCAACTTGCTTCTTGATGGGTCCATGTTATAGAGAATTTCGTTCTACCCCATTTTGACCTATGGAAGTTCGGATTTGGGCTTGAAATGAAGGATTTAGAGAGCTTAGAAGCTATGGTTTCCATGGTTCTGTCCTTAGAAAATTCGGAGAAGAAGAACGGATCCTGGCCGCAGAACAGTACTTGACCGCTTGAGATTTCATACGGCAAGTCATTCTCGAGCCGCATGAAGAATCTGGCCGCATGAAGAGTATCTCGGCCGCATGGCATTCTTGGTCGCATACCATATTCCAACCGCATAAGCTCGGGATTGTGTAGCTGCATGAAGTTCCCTTTTCTTAGCCGCATGGGGGTGCCAGTATCTCCCAGCCGCATGGACATTTAAATCCATAGCCGCATGACTCAGGAAAAATCTCAGCCGTATATGCCGTACCTATTTCGGCCGCATGAGCTCTGATTTAATCTGGCCGCATGAACGCCGTTTAGCTTGACCGCATATGACCTTAATTTCTAGCCCCATGAACTTAAACCCGAGCCGCATGGGACTTGATCGGTTCAGCCGCATGAGACTTGATCGGTCCAGCCGCATGGGGTCCCTATCTTTGGCCGTATAGACTCACTACTTCTCAGCCGCATAAATCAATAATCTCCCGGCCGCATGAACGCTGACCCAAATGTCTTTTGACTGATTCTTGTTTCAAATTGACATTGATTGACATTTATTACCATTGATTGATTGTTTTGGCATTGATTAACATTAATTATTGTCTTGACATTAATAAATAAGGATTGTCATCTTAATTTAATATGGATCATGCATTCCTAGTTGGAACTAAGAGACTAGCTAGTCGTCTTATTGAAATGAATGAATGAGACACGTTCATATTAACTATGAAGTATTGAAATCGACTGGCAAATCTCGAATATTGGCATACAGGCACATGCAGGCTTCAAATTATTTATTTATTTATTTATTTAGTTATTTATTTATCTTACAAAAATAGCATGTGTACTTTATGGTCAAGGCATGATTACTCCGTGGTTAGTTTTGATTGTTGCATTACGCTATGTGAGACCTACAACCCGACCACACTGGTATCGTTGTAGAGTTGTGCATATCGTACCCCGTACGAAAGTACTCATTTGAATGACCATGACCCATGGCATGGGACTTCACTCAACGTAGAGACTATTAAGTTAAATAAAATAATGATTGCATGGAGAGAATGAATTTTCGAGTTATTACATGGCAGCCCTCTTGGGACTAGTAGTGCCCGACAGGCCGGTTGGTCCCCACAGATACTGTAAATCTGCCACACGGGCAGGGAGCGATATCTGGTTATATTATCTATTGTATATTGTATATTGATGACGGGCGTCCCGCTGGGACTCGTCTAATTCATGATTGGCGTAATTGATTGACTGGGTAAACTAGCCTTGCTCGTACATACTAAGAACTGAGGAATCTTTATTGCATAATTCCAAGATAACTTGGAACCTACAGTAGCAAGCCGTAGTAGTTGCATGGCCGTTTAAGCTGATTTGTTTGTGTACTGTCTCTACTCTGATGATTAACTAAGATGATCGAAATATCAGGACATGACGGGTCAACTTCTGTCCTTGTTTGGTTGGAAGGTTAGTTCGAAGTGTCGTGATGTGATGTGAATTCCAGTAGTCAGCAGAGATCTATTTTATTATGTTTTCTATTACTGGTTTATTTCTCATATCGTGCTCCCTTGCGGTACTTGCTATTAGAGGTCTAACCTCTCTGGTTTTGCATGGCCAGATTTAGAGCCGGTCCCCGAGGATCCAGCTTACTTCTTCCTCCAAGATGGTCAATACTAGAGGAATGATCGCAGGAGGACTCGAGTGGGTTTCTTGCTTCCCCGCTCGTTTTTGTGAATTACTTTATACTTTGCCGTTAGGCACCGACATGTTAGTCGGATTATCTTGTACCTACTTTTACATAATTGTAACTAAGTCAGGCTGCAGCTGATAACAATTGTGTATACTTACTACATCATCTGGCTGTATTTTGTAAAGCCAGATATCAAGAATATTTTGACTGAGCGTTTGGGACGCCTTACTGCTTTATCTCACATGTTCTCTATTTCTGTTCCTTGTTCGAATGATTGAGACAATAGATGTGAAGGGACCATAGGGAGACTTTTATGTAGTATGCACCCCCTCGTCTTATTAGACAGCATTGATCGTATTATACGGTATTCTTCTACTCGTAATACGTAGCTGGCTGAGTCATTCCCCCGCTCTCCAGTATTCTGGTTCTGGGGCGTGACTGAATTGTCATTGTATTTGAACTATTATGATGAACATGATGAGGATTATGGATCATATTTTTCTATTTTAGAATGTTAAAAAAGACACAATTTTTTTAGCATATACTTTCTTCTTTAGCACGTGATCTTCTAATTGTCCGGTATCCAGGATAGCATCAAAATCTTATTTTAGTATAAGTTCAAGAATGCTAAGCAAGAAGAGAAACAAGTTACTAGCGAATATTTGCAAATGATCTGCGTTTGCGTTCAAGATTGGGTTCGTATGAAAAAATAGACTCAACAATTAAAATATGAAGGTGCCGACATTAATGAACTGGACTTTCAGTCTCTTACTATGGATGACCCTACTAGAGGAGGAAGAGGAGGAGCAGAACAATGAACTGACCAGAAGACCGATGACTTGAAGATCAAATTGTAAATGTAGTTCTTTTTCAGTTTACCAAAAATAATGTTATATTAAATTTCTTATTTTAATCAAATTAATAAAGTTTTTTTAATGACATTATGTTTTTTATAACTTTCCTTAATTAAAAAATGTTTCTTTTTTTGAATTTTTCCCATGGGCTAATCCTGCCTCGGCCCTGAACTAGTCTGTGTAACGACCCGCTCCGCTCTAGCGGAATGCCGATTCAAACGACAAGTGCAACGACGCGTTTGAACCGCTGACTCGAAGAGTTGCGTCGACCCGATGAAGTATCAATGTGAATCGATGCAAGAGTTACTTTAGCCCTTCAGAAGAATCCAAACTTAGACTTTAAAAGACTCGTTCGGAGTCTCGCTCGGCCGATGTGATCATCGCTAAGGTGGGTGGCCCCGATGAACCTGTCTTTGTTTAGCCTAGACACATAATAATTCGGACAATATTGCTAGAATCGCTAGGCGATAACTACATGCAAGCTAATAAAATGACTCAACGCACCTAGCTAAGGCAATAATTCCATCTTGTATGCTTGTGTAGAACATGGAATGTTACTTGAATCTCGTACCATAAGTCCACGCTCGTGCCAAGGCACAGGTTACTTTTGAGTAGAATTGTCTATGCGTTAACTTATGAACGAAATGCTTGTCACTTAGATCATACTACAACTTGAAGAACAAAAGAATGAATGGTTCACTAAAATGAGGCAGGAAGACTATCAACATAATTATTCCGAGCAGAGTATAGAAACATCAAAAGGCTTCGGTACAGTTGGGTCGCCAAGGTGGTTCCCGTATAGGGAGCTGCATAACGAATAAACGAATAAGTGAATGAATGAATGAACGAACGAATGAACAAGTGAAAGAAAGAAAAGAATGAATGAATAAAAGAAAAGAAAGATAAGAAGAGAAGAATGATTAGCGACAAGTATGATAGGGACGTGCAACTAGGCTCGCTACCCGCGCTACACAGATGCCGCCGCCAACCTAGTCGGTAATCAATTATGGCTCAAAGATAGCCCGTTAATTTAAAAAAAGACAAGACAATACGAAATGGTCGCAGACAACTCGGTGCACGAGGGAAAAAAGTAAATTAGGATTCCAAGGCAACGATCACGATATCGTGGCTGGCCTAGGCGGAATCGCGACTTACGAAAGGCTTGAGTGCGGACTCGGCCACCCAAGAGGCGTAAGTCGGGTATTGCAAGGCCTATCAGGGTGTGCCAGCCATCACCGGCTGATAGGGAACCACGATACCAAGATGGATAGTCCAAAATGGCTTGTGGTGCCAACGACCGGTGCATATAGATTTAAATTGGCTCGATTGCGGTATTCCGTGTGTGAGACCTTGCATTGAAACAAGTAATCTGAGAAGTCTGAATAACTGAGTGAACTAAGCTGAACAACTGAGTGAACATGAACATCTGAACAAAGCTTTCGATTACAACACAACTTGACAAACTCGAATACTTCGTCCACCTGAGGCAGGAACACGACCTTGACACTCTCGAATGCTTATGCAAATCTGCTAAGTCTTTACGTATATAAATGTTGGCGAACTTAGTTTACCCTGGCCGGAAAAGATCGTACGGTAAGTATGGTAAGTTGCGCATGCTATTTCTATGCGACACTTGATATCGGTAACACGAGATAGGCTTTAAATCATGTCATGAAACTTATCCTAAGGCAAGATTAGTAAGACAATAACTGATAGATGGTGCACAAAAGTAAAATGAACGTGTTTGATAATAATAGCGAGTGGATGAGCTAGCATCCCCACTAGTGCATAACAATGTACTAATAACCACATAGTCTGCTTGCAGGGTGCGGGAGAACCTCGTCGGGTGTGGAGACTTTCCTCGAACCTGCTAAGACGTGGAGCTAACTCTGGAGCCTTGGAGCATTGCAGAGGAACTGAAGCACCATATACAGGACATAATGTATCAAAACATTGCCATGAATCATTCCATCTTGTAAGCCACTTGGCACGCCTTTTATGTTTCAGAGAGAGAGAGAGAGAGAGAGAGAGAGAGAGCTTGAGCGAATTATAATCTCGACCTAGCGCCACTTGTAATACTTCTTTAATATCAATAAAGACTATTGAGTTGTTTCAATTTGTGTTCGTTTACTTTCTGTTGCAAATGGGGACGCTCTGTGCGACTCTGTGGCGTAGCTTCAATCGGCCGTTTCTGGACTTGGCCTTGTTCGAGCGCAACCTAGACTCGTGCGGCATCACGCCTTAGCGAGGACGATCGCTCCTCCGGGAGCGGGGCGTGTCAGTCTGGGCCCAGCCCGGTCAGGCCCAGCCTGATATTTCCCCTTATTCGGATCCGAGCTGAATTTGGATTTTCTATTTTTGTTTATCCGTACTGGCCTATTTCGTCTGCTTCTCCGGTCAATCCGACCCGATACAGATACAACTAAATTCGATCAACGGTGGATCCGACCCGAACCGATATATTGTTAGAAATTTTTGTATCTCAAATTTCATAAATATTTCTTTATTATGTGGCCCATATTCCATATCATGGTTAAATTAGGTAACTGTTGAAATAATAAATGTTTGGTTAAATTAGAAGATTTCTACCATTTGCAACTTTGATGGACGGTTGCAAACTTTTGGTGAATGGTTGCACCTTTGATGAAAGATTGCACGAATAAGAAAATTCGTTCCTTCTCTCTGCCTATATATATGAACCCAAATTCCATCATTAGGGTCATCTTAAGAAACACAACTCAAAAAATAGGCCAAGAGAGAAGGCGAGTTTTACATCAAAATAAACGATGGATTCCGGTATATTTTTATGATTTATAGTGACTAATTATATGATCAAGATCCTATGTCGATTTACATGTTCGAATTTAAGACTTATGTTTATATGTGGTATCAGAACACCGTTAGATCGTATGTTTAGTTTTGTGTATAGAATAATTGAGAAGCATTAAGATTCCATTCCTACAGATATTTTTGAAGTTTCATTCCTACAGTGCCGTGGGAGGTTATTATTATTATTATTATTAGTGACTTAAGATTGTTAAGAAATATGAATTGAGTGGAACATTAAATTGTCTTTTACAACAGAAGGAAAATCCATTCTAATTCACCTTCTGTTTGATTCACTATCAAATGTCAGAGTTAATGAGTGGCTATTTCAAGCACATTTTTTTTTTTTATTAGTGCCAATGATCATGGCATTTTACTCTAATGATGAAAATAACCACTTATATCTAGAGCACATTGATGTGATCACTTTGCTGCCATTATTTGCACGTCTGATATCTAGAGCAAGGGATTGCTTGTGTGGAATGGGTTTTTCGTCCCTTTCCACAACCTTTCGGACCAGAGCCTAAATCTGGCGCGTTAGACCACTCGGCCAATAGCACCCAATTAACCGAGCATAAATATAGGTTGCATATATTTTTTTTTTCTCTCCTGGTGCTGGCTATCGGGTACAAACCCACGCGCACTCATCACAGCAGTGAGACCTGGTCGCTATATGATCATTTGCTTAAAAAGTACCCAATTATTTTGATTTTGTTTACAGTTAAAAAAAAGGATCGTCATTTGTTTTGTAAATTTTTATGAGTGGATCTTTAGAATTTTTTACTGTAAACAAGAGATCCATTTTTCTCTCTCTTATGAGTGCGAAATTCTCTTATGACTTACCTTAATTGAAAGTTCATCCAAATATTTTTTAATCGCCACAGTGTTTTCAATTATGTATATGTATATTATCATTTTTTATGACATTCATATTATTAGTTGTTGTTCACCACAGTGGACTCAAATTATGCATTGAATGTTCGACTAAGTAATATCATCATTGGTTTATTTACTTAAATTATGTTTTACCCACAGGTAGATCATATATTATTATTAGTAAAATAAACATTAAGGTAGTTGATTATTTCTATAATTAAGCAAGTGTAGGATATTCACAAATAGCATACTTGTTTCATTATTAGTTTTAATCACTCATTTATGTATAAATCTTGGTCGTATTTGTTTACAATAGTGTTTATGTCACGACCCGCACCCACTGTTGGGGTACGAGAACGTAACAACGCCCAGCCTACGCCGCAGTATCGGCGGTAGAACGCTGTCCTAGGTCAATCATCTAACAATATAAAAGTACCTGTACAGTTTATACTCTCCGAATGGAGGTGATATAACAATATGCTGTCTCAATCACATCTAAGGTAGAAGAATGAAGAACAGATAGATAGATAGTAACTCAAGAGAACAGTATCATAGATGAATAAGTCTAAGTGTCTAGTATAACATAATATCCAGAACTGACAACTCATAATACAAAAAGTCTAAGAGTCTATACATCTCCACATCTCAAAAATACAACACAGAATGTGAGACAAAATGTAAATATAGAAAGACTGCCTAGACTAAACTGGTCTAGACTACTGGAACATCCTCCTCAGCTGTAGGTGGAACCTGCTGAGGGTCCACAACATAAGTATCATCTAGTCCTGCTCCATAATAGGTAGTCACCAGGGCCTCATCCTCATCCTCATCCTCTGTAATATTTTCAACAGGTCCAATCAGGACGGGAACGAGCACAATACATCTCACGCAGTGCATAGCAGGTTAGGAAATACGATACAGGCAATAGAGTAAGATACATGAACTGCTGAAAGGAAATATACGCTGTAAAAGAGATAGCTGTAATGAAATATCTACTGTATATAGAGAACTATAAGTGACTAGTGATGTAGAGCACAAGATAGGCATGTGAATGGCTAGAATTTGCACATGATTACACTACTGAGTTTGCACATGATTACACTACTTTGGAATTATTCACATGACCACTTCTACTCCCCCGTTTCCCCAATCAATACACAAGGATCTATACAAGTTACGTTATTGTACATGATATCACATGGGGCCCATGAAAGGGTGCACATGATAGTATACATGAGAGCTCAGTAAACATGAGAGTACATGATCACATGAGTGCACATGAATGATGGAAGCATAGGAGTACATGATGATAGTGAAACGCACATAACATGAAGTACCCGATGCTCCCGAGGGGGATAACATCTCATGTAAAGATCCATATAGTACCAATCCGTGTTACAAATGTGACAGCAACAAGTAAAGTAATCTAGAGCGAGAAGTAAAGCCTGAACAAGTATGAAACGGTCAGAGAATGTACTCGCCTGCTGTATGAATGTCTGTAGAGAATATGCAGTCTGAGGAGAGGTGTCTGGCTCCTGATCAGAGCAACACAAGTCACAATGTATTCTAAATAGTAAATATGAAGTCTACTATGCAAACTACATGATTCTAGGTCAATCTGGTCAAAAGTCAACTCTAAAGTCAAACTAGTCAAAGTTAAGTCAATACTAGTCAAACTAGTTAGGGTTTTAGTCAAACTAGTTGATTTAGGTCATTCCTAGTCATTTCTAGGTGAACTAGGTCAACTTTGACCTAAAGTTGACTTGGTCAACTTTCAGTCAACAAGGGTCAACAATGGGTTTTGGGTCGTTAGGGTTAGTCCCAAGCCATAGGCTAGTAATCCTAGGCCATAGGCTAATGTCATAGGTTTCACATAAACCTATACTAGAATCATATATATATATGTATATATCTATATATAGATATATATCTATCTACTACCCATATACCCATATATGGATACTATATACAATACAACCCACATACATATATATATATATATATATATATATATAATCACTATATGAAAACTAATACAAATATATATATATATATATCAATATATATATATATACCTATATATATATAAACCCATATATATATAATATATATAGAGAGGGAAGAAAGAGAGAGAGACTGAATGAGAGAGAGAGAGAGAGTGAGACAGTGAGAGAGAGAGAGTGAGAGACTGAGTGAAACAGGGGGGGGGGGGTTCCAGGAATTCCTGAACCCAAACCCATCCAAAACACACACACACACAATACATATATACACACATAGGTATATATATGTATAACTTAACCCACACAATACCAAATTACCCCAAAATCGACCCATACTCTCACATACACATATACTACATATATACACATTAAAATACATATATACAATGCATTAATCATATCAAAACAGGTTTTGAATTTCATTTCTGAAAAACTGGATTAATCCCAAAATCAGGAAAACTGGACTGTTCATTCGAAAACAGGGTAAACCTAAATTCTCATACAAAACCGAGCTAAGGCTCGATACAAATGGTTGGTAACACTAGCCCCACACATACCCTAGTGTCCTAGGTGCCTGACACGACACCACGACACGACACGGCGTGTCCACGGGTTTAAAACACAAACGGGTAAGTCACAGTGTCACAGCGTCGTGCACGCGTGCACTTAGCTCTAGGACACGACACACGTGTCTAGAAGTCTCGTGCACGTGTGGATGGGTTCGCCTAGGGTTGGTCTAGGGTTTAGGTAGCCTGTCTCGTGTCCACGTGTCCTCAGGACACGGCACGAACTCCATATCAGTCGAAGGAAATCGACTGATACTCAGTGTTCTGCACCGCGTCGTGCAGCGATGCACACATCTCGTGCTCGCGACATAGGACACGACACACCTCGTGCTCGTGTCCTCGTGTACGCCAACTATAGGGCTACACTCTCGTGTCACTACGAGGTGTCATCGTGTCGTGTCCGTGCGACACGAGACACTCGAAGTTGGTGTCTGTGCGTGTGTGCGCTGACAGCCCGTGTCCAGTGCGAGTGAGATTTCTCACTCGACACGACACGAGGCGACACCAAATTTTGGGGGCATGTGCGCAGACATTGCCCCCTCGTGTCCACAAAATTTCTCGTGTCCTAGTGTCGTGTGTAGGGAGAACTAAGGGGGTGGTAGCAGGGGATTTTTACAGTGCACTGTGCAGTGTGTCCTGTGTGTTGAAACTGAGAGCTTCGTGTCCAGATTTTGGACACGACACAACCCAACTTGTGCTCAGTGTTTTACGGTTAGGTTTAGGGAACCTAGGACTAGGTTTTGGTTCAAAAAGTTTTACAAAACAGTGTGTGTTATCAATGTGACAGTGTGCAAAAACAGTGAACATAAATAGGGTTTTATATGTAGGATACGTGTCCGATACGACACCAAACGATTCCTAGATTTCACCAAACTTTACCCACAGCTAGTATACACCTATATGCATGCATTTATGAAGAAAAACTACAATATTAATATGGTTTAGAGACATTTACCTATATGTGCAAAATCCTTGAAAACTCAATAAATGAGGGGGTGTCCAAGTCCACTTATGGGTGTGTCCAAGTCCTTGTGTCCAACTTGCTAGCCTCCCTTAGCACCCTCTAGGTTGTAGGAACCCAATGCAAGAGGTTTGAAGTGATTTGGATCACTATGTTGAGAGTTATGAATTTCTCAAGAAAAGGCTATTTACAATGATTTAAAACATGTAAAATTTGATGCAAGGAAATGAACTAAATATATAGGAATGATCAACCAAGGGGGGGGGTGTCTTGGCCGGCCATGGCATGGCCAAGGCATGGGGGGTTGTCCTTGGCTTGCTTACAAGCTAAGGGAAGGACTTTTGGTAAAGGGTTTTGGATATTTTGCATAAAACAAGGAAAATATCCTATAAGTAATATCTAGATATTTGTATAGCTTTGACTACCATGAATATCTAATCCTCTTAGTCATTCTAGGTTAGGGTTTAACCTATAGATTAGGGTAACTAGGTTAGGGATTATCAAGTCACTAACCAAAAGTCCATGAATAGTAAAATCTCACTAATCCTACTTAATTCCTAGAAAATTACCAAAATACCCCTTAGGCTAAAAACCACTAAAATGATGTTCTAAACCTATGGCTAGGCTCACATGATCATGGTTAGTCTCTAGGTTATGAAAACTAGGGTTACACTGAGGTTATACTAGTAAGATCACAAAGTCATAAACCATGACTTAGAAAATAATTTTAAATTAACTAAAATCACCAAAAATCATACCATGACTAAAATACCATTAATAAATAATAAAAAATAATAAATTTTCAAAAATTCCTAATTTCAGAAAACAGGGTGTTACAAGTCTACCCACCTTAAAATAATTTCGTCCTCGAAATTTAGATGGTCGTACTCCTCCTAGGTCAAACCTCCAACAATCAGGGACGAAGCCACTACCTAGGCAACATACAAGGTCAATAAGCAAAATATGGGTAATAGACCTATACTGGATCATGTCCAAAAATTGGTTGGTAGTTTTAGGTCAAAGGGTGTCCTTAATTCAAATCGAAGCCAAAAGTAACTCCATGGGGTAAATCAGGATGGAGCCTCGGGTCAGAAAAATCGTACTAAGCAAATGAAGCACACAATGGTATGTCTGAGTGGGACACTAAGGTCATGGGTGTAGTATGTCATGTCTAGGTCATGTATGTGAAGTCAGTTTTGAGAAAACAACTAGTCTTGTGCTCCAATTTAAAAGTCACGGTAATGTACCTACGATGATCATATTTTAGAGTGGGAAGAGTCTATGGCCTGATTGAACCAGAAATTATGATACAATAGTGGTACCAGGGGGACAGGTTAAATGGGACAGTCTGCGGTCTCATCTAAGTGCACTAGTCATTCTAGATCAAGATTGTTCCTATGGTATCAAAACGTACAAGCAATCTAAGGTGTCCAAATTGCGAATGTAAGGAAACAACAATCATCAAGGTTATAGGATCGTCTACCATCCTATATGAAAATGGGTCATTAACAAGTAAGTGAGAATCATTAGAAGTTACCATTCCCTAAAGTGGTAAAAGAAAATTGAAAATTTAGGCACAAACAATCACAATTAGATTTTTGTCTTGACACGATCTAAGTTGATCAATTTCAGGATAAATCGAGACTTGGGCAAGATGGAAAATCAATGAAATCAAGCATGAGCACGAGCATCCAATGATGAAGATCCAGGTCATGATTAAAGTTAATTTAACTGGATACGAATACGAGGTTCATAGGCGATAAAATAATTCCAAGAAGAATTGTCAAGGCTGTTGCGGATAAGATTCTAGGGCAAGTTTAATTATGTCTCCATCCGCGTAGATTAATATATGAAAAAGCGAACCAAAACGCAATAGGTTGATCAGACCATCATGCGCCGGTTCTGATTAGATAATATATTAGTGGGTGTACACCCAATAAAATATATCATGATCAAGCTCGAAAGGATAAGCTTGTAAAACTTAAGGATAAATTTATAGCAGAAGATATAAGTAAGGGTGGAAATGATGAAAGAAGATACATAGTCCAAGATTCTTAACCAATTGGGTCAAGCTTTCAAGGTAAAGTACAAGGTCAAGTATTTGAGGGTTCAAGCAGAACACCATCACATGCCAGGTCGAAAGAATTGAGCCAAGGTGGATCTCTAATCGAAATAGGAATGAATTTAGTATCAGGGTAGAGGTTATAGTTTAGCCATTTAACCAGAAAATTATATCAAGAAAATAGAGTACAAGGAGACGGATTTTAGTGGGACATGGAATACCTACATGAAGGTAGGCTAGTCTAGGTCTTACATGTAAAGTTTGTTGGGAGGTAACAGCTAGTATTATACTCTGAATATCTAAGTCGCGGTAAAGGACATCCAATGGTCTAGGATAGAAAGTGGGAGTTCGAGACGTGACAAATTGATGCAAAAATTGAAGAAGATCAATTTAACTCATGGAATAAAATTAATCAGGAGTCCAGTAAATAATTTAGGAACACAGTCCTAGGGATTTATAGGCTACTAGATGAATATAGTTAGGGTTCGACCAATCAAGGGTCAAGGTTAGAAGGTCTCAATAAAGTCTTGATTTGAGGAAATGTCAAGTAAGTCAGGTTTGGGATACAGTCACGTAGATTGGTAAAAAGAGTTTAAGCAAGATGCAAAATAGAGAGGACAGTTCATTTTAATGAAAGGCAATTAGCAAGAGGATTAGATGGCAAGAAACAGATAAGAGTTTTCTCATAATTGTGATTGAGTACCCTAAAAATAAAAGATATTAATCTAACACTAAGAAATTAAAATTAACAACTACAAATTTTAAAAATTATCAACTAACACCAGGATTCAAAGTTCTACAGTGAATCCTCCAAAATCAAATTCAATCGAGGGAAAAGGAGTTAAAATCGAAATTTCAATGAGATTCTCAAGGGTCATCCCAGGAATCTCTCAAAGTATCCTAGCAGTGATTGACTATCCATTCTCTCTAAGCCTATTCCTCCAATCCTATCACAGGCTGTAGTGATACTCTAGTTCGAGTACCACTACATAAACTCGACCTGCATGGGCCACCACTAAAAACGTGTCACGACCCGCACCCACTGTTGGGGTACGAGAATGTAACAACGCCCAGCCTACGCCGCAGTATCGGCGGTAGAACGCTGTCCTAGGTCAATCATCTAACAATATAAAAGTACCTGTACAGTTTATACTCTCCGAATGGAGGTGATATAACAATATGCTGTCTCAATCACATCTAAGGTAGAAGAATGAAGAACAGATAGATAGATAGTAACTCAAGAGAACAGTATCATAGATGAATAAGTCTAAGTGTCTAGTACAACATAATATCCAGAACTGACAACTCATAATACAAAAAGTCTAAGAGTCTATACATCTCCACATCTCAAAAATACAACACAGAATGTGAGACAAAATGTAAATATAGAAAGACTGCCTAGACTAAACTGGTCTAGACTACTGGAACATCCTCCTCAGCTGTAGGTGGAACCTGCTGAGGGTCCACAACATAAGTATCATCTAGTCCTGCTCCATAATAGGTAGTCACCAGGGCCTCATCCTCATCCTCATCCTCTGTAATATTTTCAACAGGTCCAATCAGGACGGGAACGAGCACAATACATCTCACGCAGTGCATAGCAGGTTAGGAAATACGATACAGGCAATAGAGTAAGATACATGAACTGCTGAAAGGAAATATACGCTGTAAAAGAGATAGCTGTAATGAAATATCTACTGTATATAGAGAACTATAAGTGACTAGTGATGTAGAGCACAAGATAGGCATGTGAATGGCTAGAATTTGCACATGATTACACTACTGAGTTTGCACATGATTACACTACTTTGGAATTATTCACATGACCACTTCTACTCCCCCGTTTCCCCAATCAATACACAAGGATCTATACAAGTTACGTTATTGTACATGATATCACATGGGGCCCATGAAAGGGTGCACATGATAGTATACATGAGAGCTCAGTAAACATGAGAGTACATGATCACATGAGTGCACATGAATGATGGAAGCATAGGAGTACATGATGATAGTGAAACGCACATAACATGAAGTACCCGATGCTCCCGAGGGGGATAACATCTCATGTAAAGATCCATATAGTACCAATCCGTGTTACAAATGTGACAGCAACAAGTAAAGTAATCTAGAGCGAGAAGTAAAGCCTGAACAAGTATGAAACGGTCAGAGAATGTACTCGCCTGCTGTATGAATGTCTGTAGAGAATATGCAGTCTGAGGAGAGGTGTCTGGCTCCTGATCAGAGCAACACAAGTCACAATGTATTCTAAATAGTAAATATGAAGTCTACTATGCAAACTACATGATTCTAGGTCAATCTGGTCAAAAGTCAACTCTAAAGTCAAACTAGTCAAAGTTAAGTCAATACTAGTCAAACTAGTTAGGGTTTTAGTCAAACTAGTCAAACTAGTTGATTTAGGTCATTCCTAGTCATTTCTAGGTGAACTAGGTCAACTTTGACCTAAAGTTGACTTGGTCAACTTTCAGTCAACAAGGGTCAACAATGGGTTTTGAGTCGTTAGGGTTAGTCCCAAGCCATAGGCTAGTAATCCTAGGCCATAGGCTAATGTCATAGGTTTCACATAAACCTATACTAGAATCATATATATATATGTATATATCTATATATAGATATATATCTATCTACTACCCATATACCCATATATGGATACTATATACAATACAACCCACATACATATATATATATATATAATCACTATATGAAAACTAATACAAATATATATATATATATATCAATATATATATATATATACCTATATATATATAAACCCATATATATATAATATATATAGAGAGGGAAGAAAGAGAGAGAGACTGAATGAGAGAGAGAGAGAGAGTGAGACAGTGAGAGAGAGAGAGTGAGAGACTGAGTGAAACAGGGGGGGGGGGTTCCAGGAATTCCTGAACCCAAACCCATCCAAAACACACACACACACAATACATATATACACACATAGGTATATATATGTATAACTTAACCCACACAATACCAAATTACCCCAAAATCGACCCATACTCTCACATACACATATACTACATATATACACATTAAAGTACATATATACAATGCATTAATCATATCAAAACAGGTTTTGAATTTCATTTCTGAAAAACTGGATTAATCCCAAAATCAGGAAAACTGGACTGTTCATTCGAAAACAGGGTAAACCTAAATTCTCATACAAAACCGAGCTAAGGCTCGATACAAATGGTTGGTAACACTAGCCCCACACATACCCTAGTGTCCTAGGTGCCTGACACGACACCACGACACGACACGGCGTGTCCACGGGTTTAAAACACAAACGGGTAAGTCACAGTGTCACAGCGTCGTGCACGCGTGCACTTAGCTCTAGGACACGACACACGTGTCTAGAAGTCTCGTGCACGTGTGGATGGGTTCGCCTAGGGTTGGTCTAGGGTTTAGGTAGCCTGTCTCGTGTCCACGTGTCCTCAGGACACGGCACGAACTCCATATCAGTCGAAGGAAATCAACTGATACTCAGTGTTCTGCACCGCGTCGTGCAGCGATGCACACATCTCGTGCTCGCGACACAGGACACGACGCACCTCGTGCTCGTGTCCTCGTGTACGCCAACTATAGGGCTACACTCTCGTGTCACTACGAGGTGTCATCGTGTCGTGTCCGTGCGACACGAGACACTCGAAGTTGGTGTCTGTGCGTGTGTGCGCTGACAGCCCGTGTCCAGTGCGAGTGAGATTTCTCACTCGACACGACACGAGGCGACACCAAATTTTGGGGGCATGTGCGCAGACATTGCCCCCTCGTGTCCACAAAATTTCTCGTGTCCTAGTGTCGTGTGTAGGGAGAACTAAGGGGGTGGTAGCAGGGGATTTTTACAGTGCACTGTGCAGTGTGTCCTGTGTGTTGAAACTGAGAGCTTCGTGTCCAGATTTTGGACACGACACAACCCAACTTGTGCTCAGTGTTTTACGGTTAGGTTTAGGGAACCTAGGACTAGGTTTTGGTTCAAAAAGTTTTACAAAACAGTGTGTGTTATCAATGTGACAGTGTGCAAAAACAGTGAACATAAATAGGGTTTTATATGTAGGATACGTGTCCGATACGACACCAAACGATTCCTAGATTTCACCAAACTTTACCCACAGCTAGTATACACCTATATGCATGCATTTATGAAGAAAAACTACAATATTAATATGGTTTAGAGACATTTACCTATATGTGCAAAATCCTTGAAAACTCAATAAATGAGGGGGTGTCCAAGTCCACTTATGGGTGTGTCCAAGTCCTTGTGTCCAACTTGCTAGCCTCCCTTAGCACCCTCTAGGTTGTAGGAACCCAATGCAAGAGGTTTGAAGTGATTTGGATCACTATGTTGAGAGTTATGAATTTCTCAAGAAAAGGCTATTTACAATGATTTAAAACATGTAAAATTTGATGCAAGGAAATGAACTAAATATATAGGAATGATCAACCAAGAGGGGGGGGTGTCTTGGCCGGCCATGGCATGGCCAAGGCATGGGGGGTTGTCCTTGGCTTGCTTACAAGCTAAGGGAAGGACTTTTGGTAAAGGGTTTTGGATATTTTGCATAAAACAAGGAAAATATCCTATAAGTAATATCTAGATATTTGTATAGCTTTGACTACCATGAATATCTAATCCTCTTAGTCATTCTAGGTTAGGGTTTAACCTATAGATTAGGGTAACTAGGTTAGGGATTATCAAGTCACTAACCAAAAGTCCATGAATAGTAAAATCTCACTAATCCTACTTAATTCCTAGAAAATTACCAAAATACCCCTTAGGCTAAAAACCACTAAAATGATGTTCTAAACCTATGGCTAGGCTCACATGATCATGGTTAGTCTCTAGGTTATGAAAACTAGGGTTACACTGAGGTTATACTAGTAAGATCACAAAGTCATAAACCATGACTTAGAAAATAATTTTAAATTAACTAAAATCACCAAAAATCATACCATGACTAAAATACCATTAATAAATAATAAAAAATAATAAATTTTCAAAAATTCCTAATTTCAGAAAACAGGGTGTTACAGTTTATAACTCAAAGATTAATTGAAGTGAGCTTGTTTCTAAAATGCAGTTCAAATTCCTGTTCAACTTAATTCTTTTGCCAACTCCGCTCCAAAACTAGATGGGACTAACTACTCAAGAGTGGAAAGAGCATGTGAAATTTTATTTGGAAGTTCTTGATATTGATTCAGCACTTGTTGTGGACAAGCCTGCTGATCTTACGGCTTCGTCCACAGCAGATAAAGTTAAGTTCTTTCATACATGGACTAGAACTAACAAATTGTGTTTGAAATTCATGCGCTTAACCACTACTACCAATATCAAATCTTCCATTAAAGAAATCGAGACCGCTAAGAAATACTTATATATAATTACTGAACGCTTTAAGACCGCTGATAAAGCAGTTGCTGGAAAACTTATGGCTGAACTTATGACAACCCGTTTTGATGGCTCCAAAACCATGCAACAACATGTACTTGACATGACTAATCTGGCTGCAAAATTAGATAAATTGGACATGACAGTGGCTGATTCATTTCTAGTCCAATTTATCCTAAACTCATTGCCTCAGCAATATAGTCCTTTTCAAATTCATTATAGCACGATTAAAGATACGTGGAATATGAATGAATTGACTAATAAGCGAGTTCAGGAAGAGGCAAGAATTAAGCAGCAGAATGGTCATGTTGCTCAAGCATATCATATGGTTCATGGAAATGGGAAGAACAAATTCAAAAAGAGAAATTGGAAAGGCATTAAGAATGGTACATCCAATGAGTCAGATCGACCCGCATCAAAGAAAGCTAAGAAGGATGATAAGTGCCACTTTTGTAAAAAGGCTTGACACATTCAGAAAGATTGCTTGAAACGCAAAGCTTGGTTCGAAAAGAAGGATAAGCTTTTGGCTTTTGTATGTTTCGAATCAAATTTTGCTGAAGCACCTACTAATATTTGGTGGATTGATTCTGGTTCTAATGTTCATGTTTCAAACTCGATGTAGGGATTCCTTACAACCCGAACCACAAATCCAAATAAAGACTACCTTTACATGGGAAATAGAGTGAGAGCTCCAGTAGAAGCCATTGGCACTTTTCGTTTAGTATTGGATACTGGTTTTTATTTAGATTTAGAGCAAACTTTTTATATTCCTTCAGTTTTTCGAAATTTAATCTCCATGTCTAAACTTGATAAGGATGGCTTCTCATTAAAAATAGGTAGTAGTTGTTTTATTTTGTACATGAATAATACTTCTGTAGGTTAAGGATTTTTAGTCAATGGCTTATATCAAATAAATCTTGAAAATTCTTTTTCTGAATCTCTTCTTGCCACCTTGCATCCTAATGTTGGTTTGAAACATAGTATGATGAATGAAAGATCTTCTTTCTTGTCGCATAAAAGACTTGGTCATATATCCAAAGAAAAAGTTAATTTATTAGTAAAAATTGAGATTCTTCCAAGTCTCGATTTTACTGACTTTGGTATTTGTGTGGATTATATTAAGTGTAGAAGCGTGGAAAATACTGCTTTTAGTCCCACATCGAAAAGGAGAAAAAAGAAAGGGCTCACTCCATTCTATAAATAGAGCCCCCTTGCCTCCTTTGAAAAGGGCACAAAATCTATTCCCTCCTTGGACTCTTCCTACTATGCACCTTCGGGTGCTAAGTCGAAGAAGTCTAGGGCAGTGCGGACTCAACAAGCCCAGTCAACTGTCCAAACTACTGACCATCAGAGAGTCCCGCTAACTGTTATGAGGGTCTCTGATGGAAAGTTGTACAGAACCGCCCATGTCCAGCCCCCGACGGAAAACAGACAGGGTTGTTCTCAAAAGTCTCCCTACTAGCCTCAGATCAGGGAGCAAATATGATAGTCCCAAAAGTCTCCCTGCAACGATCCAGAGCAGTGTTTTGCTAGC
The DNA here is from genome assembly GCA_029216955.1 of Iris pallida. Classification (NCBI taxonomy): domain Eukaryota; kingdom Viridiplantae; phylum Streptophyta; class Magnoliopsida; order Asparagales; family Iridaceae; genus Iris; species Iris pallida. The sequence continues at coordinate 4,263,642 of JANAVB010034617.1, read as the reverse complement.
CCCATATCAGGGAGCAAACATGGTGCCAACACACTCGTGTGCTCGGGATACCCAGGCCCACAAAACGAGTACAAAGGTTGACCGAGATGTCCTTGACTTGCGAGATGTGATCCTTCACAAGTGCAAGGAAAGAAGGGGATTCTCTATGCGGCCCGAAAATCAACATGAAGCTTCATGCGGCTCAAAACTCAGGAATCTTCATGCGGCTCACAAAACCCAGGAAGCTTCATGCGGTTCAGAAACTGTATGCGACTTAGAAACGTCATGCGGCCCAGAAACTTCATACGGCCCAGAAGCTTCAGGCGGTGCAGAAGCTTCATGCGGTTCAGAAATCGCATGCGGCTCAGAAATCTTATGCGGCTCGGATAGCTCCATGCGGCTCAGAAAAGAGCCACGTGGCCCTAAGTTGTTCTTCTCTACATCTGGCCACAAAGCAATTGTCGTATTAAATATCCTGACGACAGCTCTGACAAGTGACAGCTCTGACATAAAGTCAAAATAATGACTCTGACATGATGGCGTGTTCCTAGGAAAACGAAGAAAATCTTTGTTACAGCTGGCACGATCCACCGACCCCGAAGCTCCCTATGCGGCTGCCACTCCTATGCGGCTGCCACCTTCATGCGGCTGCCATCTTCAAGCGGCCGCCTCCCTCATGTGACTGCCATCTTTATGCGGTTGCCCACCCTCATGCGGTCACCACCTTCATGCGGCTGCTACCTTCATACGGCTAGGATTGTGAAGGGGCCACCTGTATGCGGCTCTCTTAGAGGCCGCACTCATGCGGCTCTGTCAGACGAGACACGTAGCGATCCTCATGACGGTTGAGACACGTGGTTGTCTTATCCCTTCGGAATTATGGCTGCTCGTAATTCATAACAACCAGATTTAGTGCAATCACCATAATTACACAGATCAAATCAGATTTGTTGTAATTAAGCAAATTGAACACGTAGTGGGAGATCCGAGCTTGTCATGACAAATTATGAAGATTCATTGCAATCAGCATTAATTGCCCATACGGATTTGGCGCAATCAAGAATTAACTACCCAGATGTAATGCAATCAAGATTAATAGTCCAGATGATTGGGCGCCGACTTTTCAAGGGACAATCATCGCAAACCCTAATGATCACACCCCCACTTCTATAAATAGCAAGGTGCCATTCCCTTGTAAACCCTGGAGAAGAGGAAACCCCGAAGGTTGGACACACAGAGAGAAAAAGGCACGCACAGAAGAGTCTCCCTACACGTTCCGAGAGCATTTCTTCATCAGAGCCAAGGCTACGTCCGATCGTCCAAGGAGTAAGGCAGAGCTGCCTTCGCTTTCCCGAGCCTCTACCGTCACCCCCAGAATCAAAAATAAACAATCGTACTTAGACTGCTGTACCTAGGTTTTCGTCTCTAGACTTTCTTTGTACGAGCGAGTTTGTATTGTGAGTCTAAGTTCAGTCCTCCTATATAATTGTTCTGTACTTTTACAATCAATGGCAAACACGATAGCGACTCTACTGGGGACTAACTTCTCCACGGTTGAGGAGTTGGTGACGTAATCGAACGCAGCCAAACTTGGCTCCACTCAACAAATGCTGGTCGTCCGGTTCGACCAGCAGGCGTTTGAAGAAATGCTCTCCGACGGGAGCGCTGGCCCGGTCCAGCGGCGAGCCCGCACGAAGAAGGCCCGCAGGGAGTAGAGGCCCAAATCATTCGCTCCTCCCCAAGCTCTCGAATGAGTACTCTCTGTTGCCCAAGACGGAGAAAAAGACCCTCTTGCGACCCCACTTCAGACCATAGAGCACTCTGCTGTCCCCAAGTCTGGCAGAAAAAATACTATGATGCTGGACTTGCAGGGGCAAAGAGAAACTCTATACGGTCTGAGCCGCATAAAGGTGCCAGCCGCATGAAGAAGGCTCATGCGGCCGCAACGGCTAACCGCATGGAGAAAACTCATGCGGCCACAAAAGTCAGTCGCATGTAGAAAGCCCATGCGGCCAGAACTACCAGCCGCATACAGGCAGCCTGCATGGCCATGAATTCTAGCCGTATCCCGCAGGTTCATGCGGCCACCGCTTCTAGCCGCATACAAAAGGCTCATGCGGCCGCACATGCTAGCCGCATGCAGACAGCCTGCACGGCCACCAATCCCAGCCGCATACCATCTGTTCTATACGGCTCACGGTCAGTCTTTGATCGCCTCTCATGCGGTTCTGACTCGAGATGCTCCAAAGAGAATGTGCCAGACTCTGTACGGCACCATTTGGACTCCTCTTACTATGCACCCTCAGGTGCAAGAGCCAGGAAGTCTAGGACAGTGCGAGCTCGGCGAGCTCAGTCAACTGTCCCAACCTCTGACCATCTGAGCGCTCCGCTCACTGATATGCGGGCCTCCGATGGAAAGTTGTACCGAACCACTTAAGTCCAGCCTCCGGCGGCAAACGGACAGAGTGGTTCCCAAAAGTCTCCCAATAATCAGGGAGCAAACATGGTGCCAATACACTCGGATGCTCGGGTTTCCCAGGCCCATAAATCGGGTATAATGGTTGCTCGAGATGCGCCTGACTTGCGTGACGTGATCCTTCACAAGCGCAAAGAAAGAGAAGAAGCCTCGGGGTGCAGAGAGTCCTTCCCTGGATATCACTGCACTCAAGTCATTGTCAACTGCTGCTGTAGCAAGGTGGCCACACAAGAGGACCTGTAATCCGTCTTTCGACGACTGCAACACCCAAGCTCATAAGACGAGGCACTTCTCGTCGCCACCTGCAATTCTGCTCAGAGGATCCCTGGTAGCGGGAGAGGAAAGAAAACAAACGTCTCTAGTCCTAAAATCTCAACCAAGAAACTCTCTTCTAAGCGGTTGTCCACGACTGCCACAGGAGAAGTTTTTCAAGGTATTCACTCAAAGACGAAATCTGCCACGCTTGTGGAATCGTCATCCACATCTATGGAAGGCACGGGAGCTGGGGGTAGCACTCCTCCAAACATCCGCAATAACCCAGTGTTCTAAAAAGATAATCCAGGGGACACGGTTTCCCTAACAGACGCAGCAGGTTTCGACGTCCCCGAGGACGTCCGCGACTCTCAAGACGAGGCTAGCTCTGAAGCTGGAAGTACCACTCCTTCTGAGTCCGAACCAGAGGAGAATATTCCCACATACCCTGACGACTTCTCTGTACAAGGGTATGACTCAGAGGGCGCATCCTCCACCATCCCTTCCATCTCTCCTCATGTGAGGAAGGTATTCATGACAGACAGCAACCAAGATGGTTCCAGTGATCGCCAACGCATCGACACTCTGGAGGCCATATTGCACGCCTTGGTCAAGTCTGTGGACAAGATCAAAGCGGCCCTTCCAACTCTACAAGGAATGACGCCTGGCCAAACAAGCTTGGGTCCTGCGGTCAATGCGGACTCAAACTCCGCTGCACCAAACCCGGGCGATAATCCTCAGACAACATCGGCTCCCACTGCAGCAGACGAAGCCAGAGAGGCAAGAAGAGAGGTCCAGGAGTTTCAGGCCATGTTTTACACCTAAAAAAACTGCCAAGACCACAGGATACGACAACCGTATTCGGCTGCATGGAGAGATGTTCCCTTCCCACCATGATATAAACCATTCAACATCAATCCGTATGATGGAAAGACATCTGAAAGCAGGTACATCACCTACTTTGAAGCCACAATCGACCATCTGCCCCATGACGACATCGTCCTCACGCGGTTGTTCATTGGAGTGTTGGAAGGGGTCGCTTTTGACTGGTACCGCAACTTGTCGGACAACTGCATCCATTCCTTCGCCGGCTTCAAACGCATGTTTCTAGAGAGGTTCTACGAAGTAGGATAGGACGTGATAATGTCCACCCTCATGGACGTTGTTCAGGGAGAAAAGGAGCTGACAAGGAATTATATCGAACGGTTTCGTCAAACCGCGATGAATTGCCTTCCGGTAACCCTGATTCCTCTTTAATTGAAATTTGCCAAAAGAGGCTGCTCACCACAATCAGCCTCTGGATGGGCGAAAGTCAGTTTAAGGATTGGAAGACTTTCATTATCAGCGCCACTAGCGCAGAAGACAAATTGAAGAAAGTTCGCCAACTGGGATTATACATCTCGGAAGGAGAGGATAAGGGCAAATGCCCTAATACCAACAAACAACAACGACAAGTTCCTCAAGAAGTACTATGTCTCAATGACACCTTCCAACTATCTCTCAGATTGTGAGTCATATACCCACAGATTGTTGAGTTATGTACCCCCTGGTACCGCTGAACCCACAGTCTGCCTCCAAATATCTCAGATTGTTGAGTTATGTACCCCCTGGTACCGCTGAACCCACAGTCTGCCTCCAAATATCTCAGATTGTTGAGTTTTGTACCCCTGGTACCGCTGAACCCACAGTCTGCCTCCAAATATCTCGGATTGTTGAGTTATGTACCCCCTGGTACCGCTGAACTCACATTCGGCCTCCAAACATCTTAGATTATCAAGTCATGTACCCCTTGGTACCACTGAACTCACCTACATTCATCCTCAAAATATCCTAGATTGTAGAGTTATGTACCCTCTGGTACCACTGAACTTACATTCTACTTTCGAATATTTCAGATAGTTGAGTTATGTACCCTGTGGTACCGCTGAACTCACATTCTATCTCCACATCTTTCAGATTGTCGAGTTATGTATCCGCAGGTACCGCTGAACTCCCATCCTGGTCAATCTATATCGCATCTTTTGGGTAGTAAGTCACGTATGATCATACCTATGAACTTTCTTTCTAAAAGGAGCTCCTTCCTCATGATCCACTACCTGCACTTCCAGTGCACAAAAAGGGTAACAGGTCTACAAATTTCCTAAGACAACCATGTCGATGCTACCTCTGAGTTGTTTCACTTCCATCAAAAATAAACCGCCCCCTCACATAGAACTTCCATGTCCTCATTACCTCTGAGTTGTTCTATGTACCCCTTCGTGGAGCCCACTCCTGCCATGTCCTCATTACCTCTGAGTGGGAAGGCTCTATTGAAGAAACCCTCATATTTACCACGTCCTCATTACCTCTGAGTAAGTATGTTGGTTTATCTCTCGATTTATTATCTGTACCCACAACCGGAGTACGCCAAGGATAATAGGTCCACAAATGTCTTCCGACGACCACAAATGTTCTCTGTTGACCGCAAATATCATCTGTTGACCACAAATGTCCGTAGTCGACCACAAATGTTGTACTAAGTTTTCTAGTATATGCCACTCTTTCCTTATCATGTCATGGGAGCCCAACTGCTCCCTGGCATTCTTTCAATACCAAGAACTTCCACAACCCCCTCATCGTAAAGTTGTTCTATGTATCCTCGTTTGGGTCCACTCCTACCATGTCCTCATTACCATCAAACCCATATTTACCATGTTCTCACCACCTCTGAGTAAATATGATGGTTCCCCCTCTCAACTTATCATCCGTACCTAAAACCAAGGTACGCCAAGGATGATAAGTCCACATAAAATCTCCAGCAGAAATACCCAAACAAATCACGTCCATGCTACCTCTGATAGGATTGCCACACCTAAGCAACTATACTTTCCATGCTTCTTATTCAAAGTATTCTAAATTTGCAATTTAGAAACTTTGAAGGGGGTCTTGTAGAAGCATGGAAAATACTGCTTTTAGTCCAACATCGGAAAGGAGAAAAACGAAAGGGCTCACTCCATTCTATAAATAGAGCCCCCTTGCCTCCTTTGAAAAGGGCACAAAATCTTTTCCCTCTTTGGACTCTTCCTACTATGCACCTTCGGGTGCTAAGTCGAAGAAGTATAGGGCAGTGGGGGCTCAATAAGCCCAGTCAACTGTCCAAACTACTGACCATCAGAGAGTCCCGCTAACTGTCATACGGGCCTCTGATGGAAAGTTGTACAGAACCGCCTATGTCCAGCCCCCGGCTGAAAACGGACAGGGTGGTTCTCAAAAGTCTTCCTACTAGCCTCAGATCAGGGAGCAAATATGATAGTCCCAAAAGTCTTCATGCAACGATCCAGAGCAGTGTTTTGCTAGCTCCACATCAGAGAGCAAACATGGTGCCAACACACTCGTGTGCTCGGGATACCCGGGCCCACAAAATGAGTGCAAAGGTTGACCGAGATATCCTTGACTTGCGAGATGTGATCCTTCATAAGCGCAAGGAAAGAAGGGGATTCTCCATACGGCCCAAAAATCAACATGAAGCTTCATGCGGCTCAAAACCCAGGAATCTTCATGCGGCTCAGAAAACCCAGGAAGCTTCATGCGGTTCAGAAACTTCATGCAGCTTAGAAACGTCATGCGGCCCAGAAACTTCATGCGGCCCAGAAGCTTCAGGCGGTGCAGAAGCTTCATGCGGTTCAGAAATCGCATGCGGCTCAGGAATCTTATGCGGCTCGGATAGCTCCATGCGGCTCAGAAAAGAGCCACGTGGCCCTAAGTAGTTCTTCTCTACAACTGGCCACAAAGCAATTGTCGCATTAAATATCCTGACGGCAGCTCTGACAAGTGACAGCTCTGACATAAAGTCAAAATAATGACTCTGACATGATGGCGTGTTCCTAGGAAAATGAAGAAAATCTTTGTTACAGCTGGCACGATCCACCGACCCCGAAGCTTCCTATGCGGCTGCCACTCCTATACGGCTGCCACCTTCATGCGGTTGTCATCTTCATGCGGCCGCCTCCCTCATGTGGCTGCCATCTTCATACGGTTGCTCACCCTCATGCGGTCACCACCTTCATGCAGCTGCTACCTTCATACGACTAGGATTGTGAATGGGCCACCTGTATGCGGCTCACTTAGAGGCCGCACTCATACGGCTCTGTCAGACGAGACACGTGGCGATCCTCATGACGGTTGAGACACGTGGCTGTCTTATCCCCTCAGAATTATGGCTGCTCGTAAATCATAACAACCAGATTTAGTGTAATCACCATAATTACACAGATCAAATCAGATTTGTTGTAATTAAGCAAATTGAACACATGACGGGAGATCCGAGATTGTCATGACAAATTATGAAGATTCATTGCAATCAGCATTAATTGCCCATACGGATTTGGCGCAATCAAGAATTAACTGCCCAAATGTAATGCAATCAAGATTAATGGTCCAGATGATTGGCCACCGACTTTTCAAGGGAAGAATCATCGTAAACCCTAATGATCACACCCCCACTTCTATAAATAGCAAGGTGCCATTCCCTTGCAAACCCTGGAGAAGAGGAGACCCCGAAGGCTGGACACACAGAGAGAAAAAGGCACGCATAGAAGAGTCTCCCTACACGTTCCGAGAGCATTTTTTTATCAGAGCCAAGGCTACGTCCGATCGTCCAAGGAGTAAGGCAGAGCTGTCGTCGCTTTCCCGAGCCTCTACCGTCACCCTCCAGAATCAAAAATAAACAATCGTACTTAGACTGCTGTACCTAGGTTTTCATCCCTAGGCTTTCTTTGTACGAGCGAGTTTGTATTGTGAGTCTAAGTTCAGTCCTCCTATATAATTGTTCTGTACTTTTACAATCAATGGCAAATATTAAGGTCAAACATACCATGAAAGGAGCCACAAGAAGCACTGATCTTCTTGAAATAATACATACAGACATTTGTGGACCTTTCGATGTTCTGTCCGTTGGAGGAGAAAAATATTTTATTACCTTGATTGACGATTTTTTATGTTATTTTTATCTTTATCTTTTGCATGATAAATCTCAATCTGTAAATGCTGTAGAAATTTACATTACTGAAGTTGAGAGACAATTAGGTAAAAAGGTAAAAATCATTAGATCTGATAGACGTAGTGAGTATTATGGAAAATATGATAAATCGGGACAACATCCTGGTCATTTTGCAAAACTCTTAGAAAAATTTGGAATTTGTGCTCAGTACACAATGCCGGGTTCTCCTTGGCAGAATGGTGTAGATGAAAGACGCAATCGTATATTTATAGAAATGGTTAGAAGTATGATGATTAATGCCAATTTAGCCATATCACTGTGGATGCATGCACTTAGGACCACTGCGTATATCTTGAACCGGGTTCCCAGTAAAGCTGTTGCTAAGACACCTTTCGAAATGTAGAAATGATGGAAAGCTAGTTTAAGACATTTTCACGTATGGGACTTGCCAGCGGAGGCATGTATTTATAATCCACAAGAAAAGAAACTGGATCCAAAAAGCATAAGTGGTTACTTTATTGGATATCCAGAAAAGTCAAAAGGGTATAGGTTTTACTGTCCTAATCATAGTACGAGAATTTAGAAACTGGTAATACTAAATTCATTGAAAATGGTGAAGTCAGTGGGAGTGATAAAATTAAAGAAGTGATTATTAAAGAAATTCGGGTACCAATTTCCCTGTCACAAATTTTGAATGACATAGTTCCACCTAATGTTGTTGATCCAATCAACAACAAAGAACAAAATGTCAATGATCATGAACTCCATAATGAGGATGTCATCATTGAACCAAATATAAATACAACACCAAAGTAGCATTAAGGAGGTACCAAAGACCCAAGAAATCAGCTATTTCAGATGATACGTGTTGTACTTACAAGAATGTGAATTTAACATTGGAATGAACAAAGATCCGGCTACATATACACAAGCCATTAAATGCGAAGATTCTGAAAAATGGATCGATGTCATGTTTGATGAGATAAAATCTATGGCTGATAATAAAGTTTGGGATTTAGTCGAACTACCAGAAGGACATAAGAAAGTCGGTTGTAAGTGGATCTTTAAGACCAAATATGACTCTCTTGGTAATATTGAACAACGTAAAGCTAAACATGTAGCTGTTCGACGTAACAAAAGGTTGAACGAACTTTTTATTTTATTGAACATATAAGGTATCTGTGTACAAAGAAGGAAGTCCTAAATAGGATATTGTCACGCCCCACTACCGAAATACGGAGACGGACTAGGCCAACTACTCCATATGAGGTACGTAACGTCATACGGCGATCGTGGCTGTCGAAAGACTAGGGGGTACATGCTACAATCAAGCCTCCTATGGTCCTACAGAGTTCTGTGTCTCAATCAATCAAGTCACATCAGCAATTAAATGAACATTAAATACAAAGCAGTAAGGCATCCCCGACGCTTCATCAAAATGATCATGAGAGGCTAGCTTTATAATTTAGCTATCTCAGAGAGTCAGGAGTACAAAATTATACACAGCTGCTGTCTGTTTATTTACATTTCAGTATTGACACAAAATATCAAGTAGTCCGGCTAACAGGTGCCGGTGGCTAAATGCCGCACAAAATATAAGCAGGAGTGGTGGAGCAGAAATCCACTCGAGTCTCCGAACCGCCATGCTCCTAGTATGCACCATGGATGTCAGGGAGGAAGATCGTGTCCTCTGGCTCTGCTACGAGATCTGGCCAAACAAAACCAGCGGGATCAGCCCCGAATAGCAAGTACCGCCAAAGGGGCACAAGAGTTCAGATTAAAAACCCAGTTAATAGAATGATTGATAATAGTAATACTTATGCTACTATTATAGGGTAGCGCAACATCCTTGAACCCATATGGCACCCTTACAACCAAACAAGGACAAAAGGTACCACATGGAGTCGGGACGTGTCGTACTCTATAACTTTCACATAAGTCAAAAGGTAGAAACAATAAAATCTCCTGATCGTGACTTCAGTCGATAGCCTATCGTAGCACAATAACCAACCCAACAATCAAACAAGAACATAGGTTGGATCATGTACCATGATAGACCATGTTCCTCAGTCATTCACAGAAGTAACACTTTACAACCAGAATAAGTCTTCCGTTCATAACTTTGGTCCACAGCCTGTCATAGTACGATAACCAACCCAACAATCAAACAAGAACATGGGTTGGATCACGTATCATAACAGTCCGCTTCCCTCAGTTATTCGCGGAAGGTAATAGGATACAAGCAAGTCGTTTTCGCGGCCAATCAAATCTACGAGTTTCTAGTGGGACGAGGTTATCCTCGCATCATGTTATTTCAAAATCCTCAGATCGTATCTTTCCAGCAAGGCTAGCCAACCCAGGGGTTCGCGTAGACAGATATTATTAAGCACAGGTCCCTCGTAAGGCCACCTTGCCAAAACATATAATATATAGCAGAAATTAATCGGATACAGTCGTCCGCTCGTTGCAGATGACACAGTATCCGTGGAGACCAGCCGGCTCGTCCCGACAATATCTCAAGGCGGCTGGTGTAACACGATCTCGAGATTCTGCCCTCCCCATGCATCTAGTATATTTAGTTGCCTAGTTTAACCCTAGGTAAAATCTTGGACTCACATGCTGTGGCCTGCATGATTATCCTCCTAAAAGTCGTACTCAAGTACGAGTACCCCAAGAGAGGATCCATGTCAATCAGTATGTCAACATGTTCTACCCTCCTTAGTGTAATGTATCATTGCAAATATGCCACATGGAGTTCCGAGTCATTTGTCGAGCATGAACAAGAACTGGGACATTCAGGTACAAGTATCAGGTAGGAACCCATTGTTCACCGGGGTCACATTAGTGCTCATATCATGCTCAGGACAAAAGACGTAAGGATATATAGCATACACAAACATTTACATATATATATGCAATATAATATATATATATAAAAATATAAGGTATAGGGGAGTCCAGGTCAGAGCGCGCTGGGGTCAAGTGCGTGCAGGGATCAGAGCGCGTAGGGATCAAGCGCACAGGGATCAAGGTCAGACTGCGCTTGAGCCGAACTGCACTCAAGTCAGGCTACGCTCAAGTCAGGCTACGCTCAGGTCAGGCTACGCTCAAGTCAGGCTACGCTCAAGTCAGGCTACGCTCAGGTCAGGCTACGCTCAGGTCAGGCTAGCGTATGGACTCCATACGACTCCTCTTCAAGGCAGCGTATGTACTCCATACGACTCCTCATCAACGCAGCGTATGCAAGTCCATACGACTCCTCATCAAGGCAACGTATGTACTCCATACGACTTCTCATCAAGGCAGCGTATGCAAGTCCATACGACTCCTCTTCAAGGCAACGTATGTACTCCATACAACTCCTCATCAAGGCAGCGTATGCAAGTACATACGACTCCTCTTCAAGGCAGCGTATGAGTCAGACTGTACTGCGCTAAAGAGCGCGCGCAGCTCAGTGGCGCAAGCTAGAAAGCTCGCGCACACTGCTCACTGTCTTCTCCAAATCAGCAAGAACTCCATGGTTTGAACCCAAAGCTTCAAAAGTCCATAACTTGGCCAAAATAAGTCCAAATCCAACTTTTTAAAGGTCAAAATTGGGTAGAGTAAAATTCTCTACAACATGGAACCATCAAAACTTGAAAATAATGAAGTTTGCTAGATCAAAACCCAGAAGATCCGAAAATAGTTAAAACTTAGATCTACAAAAGTTAAAGCTTCAAAATGGAAAATTTTAAGTTCTAAACTAGTATAGAATGAGGAGAAGAACATATTTTGACAAATAATTTTGTAAGAAAACATTAACAACATTTATGGATCCATCTCTTGAGCAAGTTGGCACTTGCCTTGGTTGGTGGAGAAAAATAAATGAGAGGAAATAAATAAGGGGAGAGAGAATGAGATGAGTTATTATATAGAATCTTGAACCCATGGGTTCATGATGAACCAAACGGTTCATGGTGAACCATTGGTGAACCAAGAATAGGTTACCCAAATGAGCCAAAACTGTAGGCCCAAATGCAGAAAATAAATTATAAAATAATATTTTGTCGAATATTTTTGGAAATGCATGAAGAAATACAGCATATAAATATCGTATAAATACAAGGTAAATACAATTTATCGGTTTACGTATTAAAATACGTATTCCAGGATCGGGGAGTGACATCTCTACCCTCCTTAGAAAAATTCCGTCCTCGAAATTCCAGCCAAGACAGGATAGTGAAATAAGGGCAAGCAAGGCACTATCATATACAAGTTAACTATCTTAGCAGTTATTATCATACATCACAAAGTGCAAAATAAGCAGGTGCAGATAAGCAAAGAATCGTGTCAATAAGGCGTAAAAATATACCTCATTAGTCAAATAAATACGGATACCGAGATCTGATCTCGTCCTCGCGCTCCCAGGTTGACTCTTCCGAAGAGTGATGGTTCCAAGAAACACGGACAAGGCTTATCGTCCGATTCTTGAGTACCTTCTCTCGCCGGTCTAAAATAGACACGGGTTGTTCCTCGTAAGTTAGGTCGGTACCAACGACTAACTCAGAATGATCGAGGACATGACTCAGATCCGGAACATACCCACGTAATTAGGACACATAAAACACATCATGTATGCCAGTTAACGAAGGCGGAAGGGCAAGTCGATATGCCACATCGCCTACCCGAGCGAGAATCTTAAAAGGACCAACATATCTTGGACTAAGCTTTCCTCGGGTTCCAAATCTGATGATACCCCGAGTAGGCAAAATCCGCAGAAACACTTGGTCGCCAACTCTGAACTCTAGAGACCTACGAAGCTGATCTACCCAATGACGATGTCGGTCTTGTGCAACTCGAAGGTGCTCTCTGACCAACTTAACTATCTCCACAGTCTGCATGATCATCTCTGGCCCCAACAACTTCCGTTCTCCGACGTTGTCCCATGCCAAAGGGGACTTGCACTTCCTTCCGTACAATGCTTCGAACGGGGCCATCTGAATGCTAGCCTGATAGCTGTTGTTATAGGAGAACTCCACTAGATGAAGGTGATCCTTCCAAGATCCGCCAAAATCCAAGGTACACGCCCGTAGAATATCTTCTAACGTCTGAATGGTTCTTTCTGATTGCCCGTCAGTTTGTGGATGATAAGCAGTACTGAATCTTAACTTGGTTTCTAAACTTTGGTGTAAGCTCCGCCAAAAATGGGAAGTAAACTGCGTATCCCGATCTGATACTATACTAACTGGAACACCGTGCTGCCTTACTATCTGCTTCATGTACATTTTTGCTAGCTGCTCAGTAATCTGTCCAACTCGGAAGAGAAGAAAATGAGCGACCTTCGTGAGTCGATCTACTATTACCCAGACTGTATTCTTGCCAGTCGGGGATCTAGGTAAACCGGTCACAAAATCCATCGTGATGTGCTTCCATTTCCATTCTGGGATAGGAAGCGATTGTAGTAACCCTGCTGGTCTCTGCTGCTCGGCTTTCACCTGCTGACATACCAGACACTTGGATACAAATCTTGCTATCTTTCTTTTCATGTCATTCCACCAAAAGTACTGCCTGATATCTCGGTATATCTTCGTTCCTCCTGGGTGAATGGAGTAAATAAAACTATGAGCTTCGGACATAACTTCTTGTCGAAGGTCTCCACTCGGTACACAGAGTCTGTTTCCAAACCTGAGCGTACCATCTTCATGAATCACTAACTCCTTCCTACGGCCTGATTCATACTCCGATCGCAATTTCTGAATCTGTGGATCTCCTGCTTGTGCTGTCCTTATTCTCTCTACTAAGGTTGACTGAATCTGTATACTGGTCATTCTTCCTATATCCCTTGGCAAAACTACTTCGATTCCTATACTCTGAAGGTCTTCTAGAATATGCTTCTGCGAGGTCAAGATAAAGGCACTGTCTCTCCTACTCAGTGCATCTGCAACTATATTCGCCTTGCCTAGATGATACTGAAGATCTAAATCAAAATCCTTCAGCAAATTCTAACCATCTTCTTTGCCTCATGTTCAAATCTCGCTGCGTGAATACGTATTTCAAACTCTTATGGTCAGTATAGATCTCTACCCGATCCCCGTATAAATAATGCCTCCACAACTTGAGTGAAAACACCACAGCTGCTAACTCCAAATCGTGAGTCAGGTAATTCTTCTCATGGTCTCGAAGCTGCCGAGACGCATATGCTATCACCTTTCCGTGCTGCATCAATACACATCCAAGACCCTTCCCTGATGCGTCACAATATACTGTAAAGCCTCCCGCTCCAACTGGAAGCGTCAAGATCGGAGCTGAGATCAATCTCTTCTTCAATTCTTTAAATGATGCCTGACAGCTAGCTGACCAAACAAACTCTACGTCCTTGTGCGTCAAACGCGTTAAGGGCGCAGAGATCTTGGCAAAGTCCGCCACGAACCTTCTGTAGTAACCAGCTAATCCTAAGAAACTTTGTACTTCTGCAACCGTTCTCGGGACCGGCCAATGCTCTACGACCTCAACCTTCTTCGGATCCACTGACACTCCTGCCCCAGAAATTACATGTCCCAGGAACGAAATATGGTCTAACCAGAATTCATACTTGTCGAGCTTCACATAAAGTTGATGCTCCCTCAATGTCTGCAAGACAGTCCTAAGATGTTTCTCATGCTCCTCTTCACTGCTGGAATAGACAAGGATGTCATCTATGAACACCACCACAAATTTATCCAAATACGGCAGAAAGATGCGGTTCATTAAATCCATGAATACTGCGAGGGCATTGGTTAGTCCAAAGGGCATTACTAAAAACTCATAATGCCCATATCTAGATCTGAATGCTGTCTTCGGTATGTCTTGCACCCGGACTCTTACTTGATAGTATCCCGACCGAAGATCGATCTTGGAAAAGACGCTGGCCTTGCTCAACTGGTCAAACAGGTCATCAATCCTTGGTAGCAGGTACTTATTCTTCACTGTTACTGTATTCAGCTTGCGGTAGTCGATGCACATCCTCGTCGACCCATCCTTCTTGGGAACTAGAATTACTGGCATGGCCCAGGGCGATTTACTGTCTCGGATGAATCCCTTAAACTTCAACTCTTCCTCATGTTGATACAACTTATCCTGTTCTGACGGCGACATTCTGTAAACTCTGTCTGCAATAGGCCTCGTTCCAGGGTTCAACTCAATGCTAAATTCTACCTCTCTGACTGGAGGTATCCCTGGGAGCTCATCAGGGAAGATGTCGAGAAAATCTTCGACCACTCTCGGAATCTGTCCTGGCTCTGACACTGCTGCTGAGATGACGCCTCCGGCCTGATTCTTCAAGGTTCGAGTAAAGATGAACTGTTCCATCCCAGGAACGCTGAATATGACCCTACCTCCTCTACAATCAATTGTTGCATGACTGTCTCTCAACTAGTCCATGCCAAGAACAATATCAAAATTCCCCATAGGGAATTTAATCAATAATACGGGCAGTAAATGCCCACACACCTCTACCGGACATGAAAAGCGCACTCTGCTAACTTCTACGAGCCCATTGCCGGTGAGTATATCCATCCTCTCCGGCAATGTCTCAAACACTAGTCCAATCCGTGTAGCATATTGTGCAGAGATGAATGAATGAGTTGCGCCTGAATCAAATAATGCTACAGCGGGAAATGAGGTGACGAGAATTTTACCTGCCACTACATCACTAGACGCAAGAGCCTCTCCCAAGGATAATGTGAGAGCATGGCCCTGGCCCCGTGGAGCCCCTTGTTGCGGCCTTCCTCGACCATGTTGTTGCTGCCCCTGAGGGCCTCCGGCTTCCTGTGCTTGGCGAAACATCTGA
Organism: Iris pallida; assembly: GCA_029216955.1. Classification (NCBI taxonomy): domain Eukaryota; kingdom Viridiplantae; phylum Streptophyta; class Magnoliopsida; order Asparagales; family Iridaceae; genus Iris; species Iris pallida. The sequence goes on along the minus strand of JANAVB010034617.1, from coordinate 4,248,150 downwards.
GCCTGCGTTGGTAGACGCTGGGCTAGGGTCCTCACTGCTAATACTGGCCCTCCACTCGGGGTTGCCACCGGAGCTGGCAACGCTGAAAACTGTTGAGCTGGCCCTCCTGGCCTCTGCATCATAGGACAAGTGGAAATATGGTGGTCTGAACTACCACACCTCAAGCATAAGACATTCGCTGACCGACACACCTCCCTCGTGTGCCCTGCCTTCCCACAGAATGTACAGCCCGCGGGTGCTCCCTGATGCTGCTGTTGGTTCCTCGGCTGCTGATGACAAACTGACGCTGTATTAGTTGACACGGCCGTCCTCCGCGGCGCTCCTGCATCATGAATACGTACACCGGGTGCTGGTGCCGATGTTTGCTGCATTACTCCTCCTCCAACCTGGGAATGAGATCTCTTCTGACCCCCTGTCCTCGGTGCCAACCTCTGTTGGGTAAGGTCGTGCCTTCGAGCGGCCGTCAAAACAGCGTCAAACGTCTGGTAGTTGTGTCCCTACACAAGCTGTAATAGTTCCAAATGAAGTCCCTACTGGAACCTCATAGCTTTCTCTGGCTCCGTTGCCACCATTGCTGGTGCGAAACGGCACAATCTGCAGAACTCTGCTGCATACCCATCTACGGTCTTGTCTGCTTGCTTGAGACTAATAAACTTCTGCTGGAGCTCATATCGAGCTACTACGCCAAAATACTTGGCCTTGAATCTTTCACTGAAGGTGGTCCAACGAACAGGGCGCCTTATACCAACTTCTTCTGATGCCCACCAGTCGCGGGCAAGATCTTGAAGTACTAATTTAACCTGATCAACCTTCTCATCATCTGGAACCTTGGCTGCCACAAGAATGGCTTCGATGTCTTGAATCCATGCATCCGCAGTGATGGCATCCTCCATGCCATCAAAATACCTCGGATTCAAGCGACGGAACCTTCCTGATGCTCCCGAGTCAACCCCGGCACTCCTCTCAAGAGCTAACTGAATCCCTTGGTTCAGCAACACATTCTGCTCCTGCTGCTGAGTCTGTTGTTGTTGGTGAGTGACAAGAATCCCCCGGATGATCTCCAGGAGTGCTACAGCATCTGGTACTGCCGTCGCTGCTGGTGCTGCAGGAGTTTCAATAACCTGCGGCTCCACTGTCTCTGGTTCCACTTCTGCTCGTGTCTACCCTGGGGAAGGTTCTCTACCCTGCTGGTGCCCAGTCGAGCCATGCTCTCGCTGCTCTTTCTCACGGGCCTCACCCGCTACTGAGAATGAAGCACCCCAATAGAGAAAGATATAAGATTATCAAGGCCGAACGAGGAAGATTTTGAGGATGCAAGTCAGGTTAGAGATCAAGGCAAGGACAGAGAATTCAAAACAGAATTTCAAGGGGAATAAGTTTTGATTGAGACTCCTAATAATTTGCAATACCCCACAAGTCTGAAAAACAGACCTGCATGGGCCACCACTAAAACCTTATCACGCCCCAATACCGAAATACGGAGACGAACTAGGCCAGCTACTCCATATGAGGTACGTAACGTCATACGGCGATCGTGGCTGTCGAGATACTAGGGGTACATGCTACAATCAAGCCTCCTATGGTCCCATAGAGTTATGTGTCTCAATCAATCAAGTCACATCAGCAATTAAATAAATATTAAAGATAAAGCAGTAAGGCGTCCCCGACGCTTCATCAAAATGATCATGAGAGGCTAGCTTTATAATTTAGCTATCTCAGAGAGTCAGGAGTACAAAATTATACACAGCTGTAGTCAATTTATTTACAATTCTGTACTGACACAAAATATCAAGTAGTCCGGCTAACAGGTGCCGGTGGCTAAATGCCGCACAAAATATAAGCGGGAGTGGTGGAGAAGAAACCCACTCGAGTCCTGTCACGCCCCAGTACCGAAATACGGAGACGGACTAGGCCAGCTACTCCATATGAGGTACGTAACGTCATACGGCGATCGTAGCTGTCGAGAGACTAGGGGGTACATGCTACAATCAATTCTCCTATGGTCCCACAGAGTTCTATGTCTCAATCACTCAAACTACATCAGCAATTAAATGAATATTAAAGATAAAGCAGTAAGGCGTCCCCGACGCTTCATCAAAATGGTCATGAGAGATTAGCTTTATAATTTAGCTATCTCAGAGAGTCCGGAGTACAAAATTATATACAGCTGCAGTCTGTTTAATTATAATGATGTACTGACACAAAATATCAAGTAATCCGGCTAACAGGTGCCGGTGGCTAAACGCCGCAAAAGTATAAGCAGGAGTGGTGGAGAAGAAACCCACTCGGGTCCCCGAACTGCCATGCTCCTAGTATGCACCATGGATGTCAGGGAGGAAGATCGTGTCCTCTGGCTCTACTACGAGATCTGGCCAAACAAAACCAGCGGGGTCAGCCCCGAATAGCAAGTACCGCCAAAGGGGCACAAGAGTTAAGATTAAAAACCCAGTTAATAGAATGATTGATAATAGTAATACTTATGCTACTATTATAGGGTAGCTCAACATTTTCGAACCCATATGGCACCCTTACAACCAAACAAGGACAAAAGGTGCCGTATGGAGTCGGGACGTATCGTACTCTATAACATTCACATAAGTTAAAAGGTATAAACAATAAAACCTCCTGATCGTGACTTCGGTCGATAGCCTATCGCAGCACAATAACCAACCCAACAATCAAACAAGAACATGGGTTGGATCATGTACCATGATAGACCATGTTCCTCAGTCATTCACAAAAGTAGCACTTCACAACCAGAATAAGTCTTCCATTCATAACTTCGGTCCACAGCCTGTCATAGTACGATAACCAACCCAACAATCAAACAAGAACATGGTTTGGATCACGTGCCATGACAGTCCGCTTCCCTCGGTTATTCATGGAAGGTAATAGGATACAAGCAAGTCGTTTTCACGGCCAATCAAGTCTACGAGTTTCTAGTGGGACAAGATTATCCACGCATCATGTTATTTAGAAATCCTCAGATCGTATCTTTCCAGCAAGGCTAGCCAACCCAGGGGTTCGCGTAGACAGGTATGATTGAGCACAGGTCCCTCGCAAGGCCACCTTGCCAAAACATATAATATATAGCAGGAATTAATCGGATACAGTCATCCACTCGTTGCAGATGACTCAGTATCCGTGGAGACCAGCCGGCGCGTCGAGACAATATCTCAAGGCGGCTGGTGTAACACGATCTCGGGATTTTGCCCTCCCCATGCATCTAGTATATTTAGTTGCCTAATTTAACCCTAGGTGAAATCTTGGACTCACATGCTGTGGCCTGCATGATTATCCTCCTAAAAGTCGTACTCAAGTATGAGTACCCCAAAGAGGATCCATGTCAATCAGTATGTCAACATGTTCTACCCTCCTTAGTGTAATGCATCATCGCAAATATGCCACGTGGAGTTACGAGTCATTTGTCGAGCATGAACAAAAACTGGGACATTCAGGTACATGTATCAGGTAGGAACTCTTTGTTCACCGGGGTCACATTAGTGCTCATATCATGCTCGGGACAAAAGGGGGAGCTGCGTGAAAAGTCACGCAGACTCAAGGAGAGAGCTGCGTGAAAAGTTACGCAGACTCAAGGAGAGAGCTGCGTGAAAAGTCACGCAGACTCACGGGGAGAGCTGCGTGAAAAGTCACGCAGACTCACGGGGGAGAGACACGCTTCCAAAAGGAAGCGTGCTCAAACAGAAGCACACTTCTCACTGTCTTCTCCAAACAGCAAGAACACTATGGTTGAACCCAAAGCTTCAAAGCATCATAACTTGGCCATCCGAACTCCAAATCCAGATTTCCAAGGTTCCAACTTGGGTAAAACTGAATACTCTTCCACATGGATGTATCAAAAACCCATAAAATCCAACTAAAGTAGATCAAACCATACAAAATCCAAAAATGATTAAAACTTAGATCTACAAAAATTAAAGCTTCAAAATAGAAATTTCCAAGTTCTAAACAAGTATAGATTGAGGAGAAGAACATGTTTTGACAAATAATTTTGTAAGAAATCATTAACAAAATATAAATCCATCTCTTGAGCAAGTTGGCACTTGCCTTGGTTGGTGGAGGAAATAAATGAGAGGAATAATGAGAGGAGAGAGAAGGAGATGAGTTATATATAAAGATCTTGGACCCATGGGTTCATGATGAACCACAGGGTTCAAGATGAACCATTGGTGAACCAAGAATAGGTTACCCAAATGAGCCAAAACTGTAGGCCCAAATGCAGAAAATAAATTGAAAAATAATATTTTGTCGAATATTTTTGGGAAATGCATGAAGAAATACTGCATAATAAATATAGTATAAATACGAGGTAAATACAAATTATCGATTTACGTATTAAAATATGTATTCCAGGATCGGAGAGTGACATCTCTTCCCTTCTTAGAAAAATTCCGTCCTTAGAATTCCAGCCAAGACAGGATACTGAAATCAGGACAAGCAAGGCACAATCATATACAAGTTAACTATCATAGCAGTTATTATCATACATCACAAAGTGCAAAACAAGCAGGTGCAGATAAGCATGGAATTGTGTCAATAAGGTGCAAAAATATACCTTATTAGTCAAACAAATGCGGATACCGAGATCTGATCTCGTCCTCGCGCTCCCAGGTTGACTCTACCAAAGAGTGATGGTTCCAAGAAACACGGACAAGGCTTATCGTCCGATTCTTGAGTACCTTCTCTCGCCGGTCCAAAATAGACACGGATTGTTCCTCGTAAGTTAGGTCGGTACCAACGACTAACTCAGAATGATCGAGGACATGACTCGGATCTGGGAAATATCCACGTAATTGGGACACATGAAACACATGATGTATGCCAGTCAATGAAGGCTGAAGGGCAAGTCGATAAGCCACATCACCTACCCGAGCGAGAATCTTAAAAGGACCAACGTATCTTGGACTAAGCTTTCCTCGGGTTCCAAATCTGATGATATCCCGAGTAGGGAAAATCCGCAGAAACACTTGGTCGCCAACTCTGAACTCTAGAGGCCTACGATGCTGGTCTGCCCAATGACGATGTCGGTCCTGTGCAACTCGAAGGCGCTCTCTGACCAACTTAACTATCTCCACAGTCTACGTGATCATCTCTTGTCCCAACAACTTCCGTTCTCCGACGTCGTCCCATGCCAAAGGGGACCTGCACTTCCTTTCGTACAATGCTTCGAATGGGGCCATCTGAATGCTAGCCTGATAGCTATTGTTATAGGAGAACTCCACTAAATAAAGGTAATCCTCCCAAGATCCGCCAAAATCCAAGGTACACGCCCGTAGAATATCTTCTAACGTCTGAATGGTTCTTTCTGATTGCCTGTCAGTTTGTGGATGATAAGCAGTACTGAATCTTAACTTGGTTCCCAAACTTTGGTGTAAGCTCCGCCAAAAATGGAAAATAAACTGCGTATCCCGATCTGATACTATACTAACCGGAACATCGTGCTGCCTTACTATCTGTTTCATGTACATTTCTGCTAGCTGTTCAGTAGTCTGTCCAACTCGGAAGGGAAGGAAATGGGCGACCTTCGTGAGTCAATCTACTATTACCCAGACTGCATTCTTGCCAGCCGGGGATCTAGGTAAACCGGTCACAAAATCCATCATGATGTGCTTCCATTTCCATTCTGGGATAGGAAGCGGCTGTAGCAATCCTGGTGGTCTCTGCTGCTCGGCTTTCACCTGCTGGCATACCAGACACTTGGATACAAATCTTGCTATCTCTCTTTTCATGCCATTCCACCAAAAGTACTACCTGATATCTCGATACATCTTCGTTCCTCCTGGATGAATGGAGTAAATAGAACTATGAGCTTCGGACATAACTTCTTGCCGAAGGTCCCCACTCGGTACACAGAGTCTGTTTCCAAACCTGAGCGTACCATCTTCATGAATCACTAACTCCTTCCTACGGCCTGATTCACACTCCGACCACAACTTCTGAATCTGTGGATCTCCTGCTTGTGCTGCCCTTATCCTCTCTACTAAGGTTGACTGAATCTGCATACTGGTCATTCTTCCTATATCTCTTGGCAAAACTACTTCGATTCCCATACTCTGAAGGTCTTCTAAAATATGCTTCTGCGAGGTCAAGATAAAGGCACTGTCTCTCCTACTCAGTGCATCTGCAACTATATTCGCCTTGCCTGGATGATACTGAAGATCTAAGTCAAAATCCTTCAGTAGTTCTAACCATCTTCTTTGCCTCATGTTCAAATCTCGCTGCGTGAATACGTATTTCAAACTCTTATGATCAGTATAGATCTCTACCCGATCTCAGTACAAATAATGCCTCCACAACTTGAGTGAAAACACCACAGCTGCTAACTCCAAATCGTGAGTCGGGTAATTCTTCTCATGGTCTCGAAGCTGCCGAGACGCATATGCTATCACCTTTCCGTGCTGCATTAATACACATCCAAGACCCTTCCCTGATGCGTCACAATATACTGTAAAGCCTCCCGCTCCTACTGGAAGCGTCAAGATCGGGGCTGAGATCAATCTCTTCTTCAATTCTTCAAATGATGCCTGACAGCTAGCTGACCAAACAAACTCTACGTCCTTGTGCGTCAAACGCGTTAAGGGCGCAGAGATCTTGGCAAAGTCCGCCACGAACCTTCTGTAGTAACCAGCTAATCCTAAGAAACTTCGCACTTCTGCAACCGTTCTCGGGACTGGCCAATGCTCTACAGTCTCAATCTTCTTCGGATCCACTGACACTTTTGCCCCAGAAATTACATGCCCCAGGAATGAAATGTGATCTAACCAGAATTCACACTTGTCGAGCTTCGCATAAAGTTGATGCTCCCTCAATGTCTGCAAGACAGTCCTAAGATGTTTCTCATGCTCCTCTTCACTGCTGGAATAGATAAGGATATCATCTATGAACACCACCATAAATTTATCCAAATACGGCAGAAAGATACGGTTCATTAAATCCATGAATACTGCGGGGGCGTTGGTTAGTCCAAAGGACATTACTAAAAACTTATAATGCCCATATCTAGATCTGAATGCTGTCTTCGGTATGTCTTGCTCCCGGACTCTTACTTGATAGTATCCTGACCGAAGATCGATCTTGGAAAAGACGCTGGCCTTGCTCAACTGGTCAAACAGGTCATTAATCCTTGGTAGTGGGTACTTATTCTTCGCTTTTACTGCATTCAGCTTGCGGTAGTCGATGCACATCCTCGTCGACCCATCCTTCTTGGGAACTAGAATTACTTGCGCGGCCCAGGGCGATTTACTGTCTCGGATGAATCCCTTAGACTTCAACTCTTCTTCATGCTGATACAACTTATCCTGTTCTGACGGCAACATTCTGTAAACTCTGTCTACAATAGGCCTCGTTCCAGGGTTCAACTCAATGCTAAATTCTACCTCTCTGACTGGGGGTATTCCTGGGAGCTCATCAGGGAAGACGTCGAGAAAATCTTCGACCACTCTCGGAATCTGTCCTGGCTCTGACACTGCTGCTAAGATGACGCCTCCGGCCTGATTCTTCAAGGTTCGAGTAAAGATGAACTGTTCCATCCCAGGAACGCTGAATATAACCCTACCTCCTCTATAATCAATTGTCGCATGACTGTCTCTCAACCAGTCCATGCCAAGAACGACATCAAAATCTCTATAAGGAATTCAATCAATGATGCAGACAGTAAATGCCCACACACCTCTACCGGACATGAAAAGTGCACTCTGCTAACTTCTACGAGCCCATTGCCGGTGAGTATATCCATCCTCTCCGACAATGCCTCAAACTCTAATCCAATCCGTGTAGCATATTGTGCAGAGATGAATAAATGAGTAGCGCCTGAATCAAATAATGCTACAGCGGGAAATGAGGTGACGAGAATTTTACCTGCCACCACGTCGCTAGACGCTAGAGCCTCTCCCAAGGTCAATGTGAGAGCCTGGCCCCACGGAGCCCCTTGTTGCGGCCTTCCTCGACCATGTTGTTGCTACCTCTGAGGGCCTTCTGCTTCCTGTGCTTGGCGAAACATCTGAGCCTACGTTGGTAGACGCTGGGCTAGGGGCCTTACTGCTAATACTGGCCCTCCACTCGGGGTTGCCACCGGAGCTGGCAACGCTGGAAACTGTTGAGCTGGCCCTCCTGGCCTCTGCATCACAGGACAAGTGGAGATACGGTGGTCTGAACTACCACACCTCAAGCATAAGCCATTCGCTGACCGACACACCTCCCTCGTGTGCCCTGCCTTCCCACAGAATGTACAGCCCTGGGGTGCCCCCTGACGCTGCTGTTGGTTCCTCGGCTGCTGATGCCGAACTGGCGCTGTATTAGTTGACACGGCCATCCTCCGCGGCGCTCCTGCATCATGAATACGTACACCAGGTGCTGGTGCCGATGTTCGCTGTATTGCTCCTCCTCCAACCTGGGAATGAGATCTCTTCTGACCTCCTATCCTCGATGCCAACCTCTGCTGGGTAAGCTCGTGCCTCCGAGCGGCCGTCAAAACAGCGTCAAACGTCTGGTAGTCGTGTCCTTCCACAAGCTGCAGTAGTTCCAAATGAAGTCCTTGCTGGAACCTCATAGCTTTCTCTGGCTCTGTTGCCACCAATGCTGGTGCGAAATGGCACAGTCTGCAGAACTCTGCTGCATACCCATCTACGGTCTTGCCTGCTTGCTTGAGACTAATAAACTTTTGCTGGAGCTCATATCGAGCTACTACGCCAAAATACTTGGCCTTGAATCTTTTACTGAAGGTGTTCCAACGAACAGGGCGTCTTACACCAACTTCTTCTGATGCCCACCAGTCGCGGGCAAGATCCTGAAGTACCAATTTGACCTGATCAACCTTCTCATCATCTGGAACCTTGGCTGCCACAAGAATGGCTTCGATGTCTTGAATCCAGGCATCCGCAGTGATAGCATCCTCCGTGCCGTCAAAATATCTCGGGTTCAAGCGAAGAAACCTTCTTGATGCCCCCGAGTCAGCCCCGACACTCCTCTCGAGAGCTAACTGAATCCTTTGGTTCAGCAGCACGTTCTGCTCCTGCTGCTGAGTCTGTTGCTGTTGGTTAGTGACAAGAAACTCCCGGATGATCTCCAGGAGTGCTACGGCATCTGGTACTGCCGTTGCTGCTGGTGCTGCAGGAGTTTCAATAACCTGCGGCTGTACTGCCTCTGGTTCCATTTCTGCTCGTATCTGCCCTGGGGAAGGTTCTCTCCCCTGTTGGTGCCCCGTCGAGCCATGCTCTCGCTGCTCTTCCTCATAGGCCTCATCCGCTACTGAGAATAAAGCACTCCTATAGAGAAAGATATAAGATTATCAAGACCGAACGAGGAAGATTTCTAGGATGCAAGTCAGGTTAGAGATCAAGGCAAGGACAGAGAATTCGAAATAGAATTTCAAGGGGAACAAGTTTTGATTGAGACTCCTAATAATTCGCAATACCCCACAAGTCTGAAAATCTGACCTGCATGGGCCACCACTAAAACCTTGTCACGCCCCAGTACCGAAATACGGAGACGGACTAGGCCAGCTACTCCATATGAGGTACGTAACGTCATACGGCGATCGTGGCTGTCGAGAGACTAGGGGGTACATGCTACAATCAAGTCTCCTATGGTCCCACAGAGTTCTATGTCTCAATCACTCAAACCACATCAGCAATTAAATGAACATTAAAGATAAAGCAGTAAGGCGTCCCCGACGCTTCATCAAAATGGTCATGAGAGACTAGCTTTATAATTTAGCTATCTCAGAGAGTCAGGAGTACAAAATTATACACAGGTACAGTCTGTTTAATTACAATGATGTACTGACACAAAATATCAAGTAATCCGACTAACAGGTGCCGGTGGCTAAACGCCACAAAAGTATAAGCAGAAGTGGTGGAGAAGAAACCCACTCGAGTCCCCGAACCGCCATGCTCCTAGTATGCACCATGTATGTCAGAAAGGAAGATCGTGTCCTCTGGCTCTGCTACGAGATCTGGCCAAACAAAACCAGCGGGGTCAGCCCCGAATAGCAAGTACCGCCAAAGGGGCACAAGAGTTAAGATTAAAAATCCAGTTAATAGAATGATTGATAATAGTAATACTTATGCTACTATTATAGGGTAGCACAACATCTTCGAACCCATATGGCACCCTTACAACCAAACAAGGATAAAAGGTGCCGCATGGAGTCGGGACGTGTCGTACTCTATAACATTCACATAAGTTAAAAGGTATAAACAATAAAACCTCCTGATCGTGACTTCGGTCGTTAGCCTATCGCAGCACAATAACCAACCCAACAATCAAACAAGAACATGGGTTGGATCATGTACCATGATAGACCATGTTCCTCAGTCATTCACAGAAGTAGCACTTCACAACCAGAATAAGTCTTCCGTTCATAACTTCGGTCCACAGCCTGTCATAGTACGATAACCAACCCAACAATCAAACAAGAACATGGGTTGGATCACGTGCCATGACAGTTCGCTTCCCTCGATTATTCACGGAAGGTAATAGGACACAAGCAAGTCGTTTTCACGGCCAATCAAGTCTACGAGTTTCTAGTGGGACGAGGTTATCCTCGCATCATGTTATTTAGAAATCCTCAGATCGTATCTTTCCAGCAAGGCTAGCCAACCCAGGGGTTCGCGTAGACAGGTATGATTGAGCACAGGTCCCTTGCAAGGCCACCTTGCCAAAACATATAATATATAGCAGGAATTAATCGGATACAGTCATCCACTCGTTGCAGATGACTCAGTATCCGTGGAGACCAGCCGGCGCGTCGAGACAATATCTCAAGGCGGCTGGTGTAACACGATCTCGGGATTTTGCCCTCCCCATGCATCTAGTATATTTAGTTGCCTAATTTAACCCTAGGTGAAATCTTGGACTCACATGCTGTGGCCTGCATGATTATCCTCCTAAAAGTCGTACTCAAGTACGAGTACCCCAAAGAGGATCCATGTCAATCAGTATGTCAACATGTTCTACCCTCCTTAGAGTAATGCATCATTGCAAATACGCCACGAGGAGTTACGAGTCATTTATCGAGCATGAACAAGAACTGGGACATTCAGGTACATGTATCAGGTAGAAACTCTTTGTTCACCGGGGTCACATTAGTGGTCATATCATGCTCGGGACAAAAGGCGTAAGGATATAAAATAGTCATATAATATCTGATAAAATATCAAAAGCGTACGCACAAAAGCACGCACGCTCAAGGGGTGAAAAGTCATGCAGGCTTACTCAAGACAGCGTGCGTGAAAAGTCACGCAGGCTCAAGGGGAGAGCTGCATGAAAAGTCACGCAGGCTCAAGAGGAGAGCTGCGTGAAAAGTCACGCAGGCTCACTCAAGGCAGCGTATGTGAAAAGTCACGCAGGCTCAAGGAGAGAGCTGCGTGAAAAGTCATGCAGACTCACGGGGAGAGCTGCGTGAAAAGTCACGCAGATTCAAGGAGAGAGCTGCGTGAAAAGTCACGTAGACTGAAGGAGAGAGCTGCGTGAAAAGTCACGCAGACTCAAGGAGAGAGCTGCGTGAAAAGTCATGCAGACTCACGGAGAGAGCTGCGTGAAAAGTCATGCAGGCTCAAGGAGAGAGCTGCGTAAAAAGTCACGCAGGCTCAAGGTGAGAGCTGCGTGAAAAGTTACGCAGACTCAAGGAGAGAGGTGCGTGAAAAGTCACGAAGACTCACGGGGAGAGCTGCGTGAAAAGTCACACAGACTCACGGGGGAGAGACACGCTTCCAACAGGAAGCGTGCTCAAACAGAAGCACACTGCTCACTGTCTTCTCCAAACAGCAAGAACACCATGGTTGAACCCAAAGCTTCAAAGCATCATAACTTGGCCATCCGAACTCCAAATCCAGATTTCCAAGGTTCCAACTTGGGTGAAACTGAATGCTCTTCCACATGGAAGCATCAAAAACCCATAAAATCCAACTAAAGTAGATCAAACCATGCAAAATCCGAAAATGATTAAAACTTAGATCTACAAAAATCAAAGCTTCAAAATGGAAATTTCCAAGTTCTAAACTAGTATAGATTGAGGAGAAGAACATATTTTGACAAATAATTTTGTAAGAAATTATTAACAAAATATAAATCCATCTCTTGAGCAAGTTGGCACTTGCCTTGGTTGGTGGAGGAAATAAATGAGAGGAATAATGAGAGGAGAGAGAAGGAGATGAGTTATATATAAAGATCTTGGACCCATGGGTTCATGATGAACCAAAGGGTTCAAGATGAACCATTGGTGAACCAAGAATAGGTTACCCAAATGAGCCAAAACTGTAGGCCCAAATGCAGAAAATAAATTAGGAAATAATATTTTGTCGAATATTTTTGGAAAATGCATGAAGAAATACTGCATAATAAATATAGTATAAATACGAGGTAAATACAAATTATCGGTTTACGTATTAAAATACGTATTCCAGGATCGGGGAGTGACATCTCTACCCTTCTTAGAAAAATTCCGTCCTCGGAATTCCAGCCAAGACAGGTTAGAAAAATCAGGACAAGCAAGGCACAATCATATACAAGTTAACTATCATAGCAGTTATTATCATACATCACAAAGTGCAAAACAAGCAGGTGCAGATAAGCATGGAATCGTGTCAATAAGGTGCAAAAATATACCTTATTAGTCAAACAAATGCGGATACCGAGATCTGATCTCGTCCTCGCGCTCCCAGGTTGACTCTCCCGAAGAGTGATGGTTCCAAGAAACACGGACAAGGCTTATCGTCCGATTCTTGAGTACCTTCTCTCGCCGGTCCAAAATAGACACGGGTTGTTCCTCGTAAGTTAGGTCGGTACCAACGACTAACTCAGAATGATCGAGGACATGACTCGGATCTGGGACATACCTACGTAATTGGGACACATAAAACACATCATGTATGCCAGTCAACGAAGGCGGAAGGGCAAGTCGATAAGCCACATCACCTACCCGAGCGAGAATCTTAAAAGGACCAACGTAACTTGGACTAAGCTTTCCTCGGGTTCCAAATCTGATGATACCCCGAGTAGGCGAAATCCGCAGAAATACTTGGTCGCCAACTCTGAACTCTAGAGGCCTACGATACTGGTCTGCCCAATAACGATGTCGGTCCTGTGCAACTCGAAGGCGCTCTCTGACCAACTTAACTACCTCCACAGTCTGCGTGATCATCTCTGGTCCCAACAACTTCCGTTCTCCGACGTCGTCCCATGCCAAAGGGGACCTGCACTTCCTTCCGTACAATGCTTCGAACGGGGCCATCTGAATGCTAGCCTGATAGCTGTTGTTATAGGAGAACTCCACTAAATAAAGGTGATCCTCCCAAGATCTGCCAAAATCTAAGGTACACGCCCGTAGCATATCTTCTAACGTCAGAATGGTTCTTTCTGATTGCCCGTCAGTTTGTGGATGATAAGCAGTACTGAATCTTAACTTGGTTCCCAAACTTTGGTGTAAGCTCCGCCAAAAATGGGAAGTAAACCGCGTATCCCGATCTGATACTATACTAACCGGAACACCGTACTGCCTTACTATCTGCTTTATGTATATTTCTGCTAGCTGTTCAGTAGTCTGTCCAACTCAGAAGGAAAGGAAATGGGCGACCTTCGTGAGCCGATCTACTATTACCCAGACTGCATTCTTTCCAGCCGGGGATCTAAGTAAACCGGTCACAAAATCTATCGTGATGTGCTCCCATTTCCATTCTGGGATAGGAAGCGGCTGTAGCAATCCTGCTGGTCTCTGTTGCTCGGCTTTCACCTGCTGGCATACCAGACACTTGGATACAAATCTCGCTATCTCTCTTTTCATGCCATTCCACCAAAAGTACTGCTTGATATCTCGATACATCTTCGTTCCTCCTGGATGAATGGAGTAAATAGAACTATGAGCTTCGGACATAACTTCTTGCCGAAGGTCCCCACTCGGTATACAGAGTCTGTTTCCAAACCTGAGCGTACCATTTTCATGAATCACTAACTCCTTCCCACGGCCTGATTCACACTCCGACCTCAACTTCTGAATCTGTGGATCTCCTGCTTGTGCTGCCCTTATCCTCTCTACTAAGGTTGACTGAATCTGCATACTGGTCATTCTTCCTATATCCCTTGGCAAAACTACTTCGATTCCCATACTCTGAAGGTCTTCTAAAATATGCTTCTGCGAGGTCAAGATAAAGGCACTATCTCTCCTACTCAGTGCATCTGCAACTATATTCGCCTTGCCTGGATGATACTGAAGATCTAAGTCAAAATCCTTCAGTAGTTCTAACCATCTTCTTTGCCTCATGTTCAAATCTCGCTGCGTGAATACGTATTTCAAACTCTTATGATCAGTATAGATCTCTACCCGATCTCCGTACAAATAATGCCTCCACAACTTGAGTGAAAACACCACAGCTGCTAACTCCAAATCGTGAGTCGGGTAATTCTTCTCATGGTCTCGAAGCTGCCGAGACGTATATGCTATCACCTTTCCGTGCTGCATTAATACACATCCAAGACCCTTCCCTAATGCGTCACAATATACTGTAAAGCCTCCCGCTCCTACTGGAAGCATCAAGATCGGGGCTGAGATCAATCTCTTCTTCAATTCTTCAAATGATGCCTGACAGCTAGCTGACCAAACAAACTCTATGTCCTTGTGCGTCAAACACGTTAAGGGCATAGAGATCTTGGCAAAGTCCGCCACGAACTCTCTGTAGTAACCAGCTAATCCTAAGAAACTTCGCACTTCTGCAACCGTTCTCGGGACTGGCCAATTCTCTACGGCCTCAATATTCTTCGGATCCACTGACACTCCTGCCCCAGAAATTACATGTCCCAGGAATGAAATGTGATCTAACCAGAATTCACACTTGTCGAGCTTCGCATAAAGTTGATGCTCCCTCAATGTCTGCAAGACAGTCCTAAGATGTTTTTCATGCTCCTCTTCACTGCTGGAATAGACAAGGATATCATCTATGAACACCACCACAAATTTATCCAAATACGGCAGAAAGATGTGGTTCATTAAATCCATGAATACTGCGGGGGCGTTGGTTAGTCCAAAGGGCATTACTAAAAACTCATAATGCCCATATCTAGATCTGAATGCTGTCTTCGGTATGTCTTGCTTCCGGACTCTTACTTGATAGTATCCTGACCGAAGATCGATCTTGGAAAAGACGCTGGCCTTGCTCAACTGGTCAAACAGGTCATCATTCCTTGGTAGTGGGTACTTATTCTTCACTGTTACTGCATTCAGCTTGCGGTAGTCGATGCACATCCTCGTCGACCCATCCTTCTTGGGAACTAGAATTACTGGCATAGCCCAGGGCGATTTACTGTCTCGGATGAATCCCTTAGACTTCAACTCTTCCTCATGTTGATACAACTTATCCTGTTCTGACGGCGACATTCTGTAAACTCTGTCTGCAATAGGCCTCGTTCCAGGGTTCAACTCAATGCTAAATTCTACCTCTCTGACTGGGGGTATTCCTGGGAGCTCATCAGGAAAGACGTCGAGAAAATCTTCGACCACTCTCGAAATCTGTCCTGGCTCTGATACTACTGCTGAGATGACGCCTCCGGCCTGATTCTTCAAGGTTCTAGTAAAGATGAACTGTTCCATCCCAGGAACGCTGAATATAACCCTACCTCCTCTACAATCAATTATCGCATGACTGTCTCTCAACCAGTCCATGCCAAGAACGACATCAAAATTCCCGATAGGGAATTCAATTAATGATACGGGCAGTAAATGCCCACACTCCTCTACCGGACATGAAAAGCGCACTCTGCTAACTTCTACGAGCCCATTGCCGGTGAGTATATCCATCCTCTTCGGCAATGCCTCAAACTCTAATCCAATTCGTGTAGCATATTGTGCAGAGATGAATGAATGAGTAGCGCCTGAATCAAATAATGCTACAGCGGAAAATGAGGTGACGAGAATTTTACCTGCCACCACGTCGCTAGACGCTAGAGCCTCTCCCAAGGTCAATGTGAGAGCCTGGCCCCGCGGAGCCCCTTGTTGCGGCCTTCCTCGACCATGCTATTGCTGCCTCTGAGGGCCTTCCGCTTCCTGTGCTTGGCGAAACATCTGAGCCTGAGTTGGTAGACGCTGGGCTAGGGGCCTTACTGCTAATACTGGCCCTCCACTCGGGGTTGCCATCGGAGCTGGCAACGCTGGAAACTGCTGAGCTGGCCCTCCTGGCCTCTGCATCACAGGACAAGTGGAGATACGGTGGTCTGAACTACCACACCTCAAGCATATGCCATTCGCTGACCGACATACCTTCCTCGTGTGCCCTGCCTTTCCACAGAATGTACAGCCCTGGGGTGCTCCCTGACGCTACTGTTGGTTCCTCGGCTGCTGATGTCGAACTGGCGCCGTATTAGTTGACACGGCCGTCCTCCGCGGCGCTCCTGCATCATGAATACGTACACCCGGTGCTGGTGCCGATCTTTGCTGTATTGCTCCTCCTCCATCCTGGGAATGAGATCTCTTCTGACCTCCTGTCCTCGATGCCAACCTCTGCTGGGTAAGCTCGTGCCTCCGAGCGGCCGTCAAAATAGCGTCAAACGTCTGGTAGTCGTGTCCTTCCACAAGCTGCAGTAGTTCCAAATGAAGTCCTTGCTGGAACCTCATAGCTTTCTCTGGCTCCGTTGCTACCATTGCTGGTGCAAAATGGCACAATCTGCTGAACTCTGCTGCATACCCATCTACGATCTTGCCTGCTTGCTTGAGACTAATAAACTTCTGCTGGAGCTCATATCGAGATACTATACCAAAATACTTGGCCTTGAATCTTTCACTGAAGGTGGTCCAATGAACTGGGCGTCTTACACCAACTTCTTCTGATGTCCACCAGTCGCGGGCAAGATCCTGAAGTACCAATTTGACCTGATCAACCTTCTCATCATCTGGAACCTTGGCTGCCACAAGAATGGCTTCGATGTCTTGAATCCAGGCATCCGCAGTGATAGCATCCTCCGTGCCGTCAAAATACCTCGGGTTCAAGCGACGAAACCTTCCTGATGCCCCCGAGTCAGCCCCGACACTCCTCTCAAGAGCTAACTGAATCCCTTGGTTCAGCAGCACGTTTTGCTTCTGCTGCTGAGTCTGTTGCTGTTGGTTAGTGACAAGAAACCCCCGGATGATCTCCAGGAGTGCTACGGCATCTGGTACTGTCGTTGCTGCTGGTACTGCAGGAGTTTCAACAACCTGCGGCTGCACTGCCTCTGGTTCCATTTCTGCTCGTGTCCGCCCTGGGGAAGGTTCTCTCCCCTGTTGGTGCCCCGTCGAGCCATGCTCTCGCTGCTCTTCCTCATGGGCCTCACCCGCTACTGAGAATGAAGCACCCCTATAGAGAAAGATATAAGATTATCAAGTCCGAACGAGGAAGATTTAGAGGATGCAAGTCAGGTTAGAGATCAAGGCAAGGACAGAGAATTCGAAACGGAATTTCAAGGGGAACAAGTTTTGATTGAACTCCTAATAATTCGTAATACCCCACAAGTCTGAAAATCTGACCTGCATGGGCCACCACTAAAACCTTGTCACGCTCCAGTACCGAAATACGGAGACGGACTAGGCCAGCTACTCCATATGAGGTACGTAACGTCATACGGCGATCGTGGCTGTCGAAAGACTAGGGGGTACATGCTACAATCAAGCCTCCTATGGTCCTACAGAGTTCTGTGTCTCAATCAATCAAGTCACATCAGCAATTAAATGAACATTAAATACAAAGCAGTAAGGCATCCCCGACGCTTCATCAAAATGGTCATGAGAGACAAGCTTTATAATTTAGCTATCTCAGAGAGACAGGAGTACAAAATTATACACAGCTGCAGTCTGTTTAATTACAATGATGTACTGACACAAAATATCAAGTAATTCGGCTAACAGGTGCCGGTGGCTAAACGCCGCAAAAGTATAAGCAGGAGTGGTAGAGAAGAAACCAACTCGAGTCCCCGAACCTCCATACTCCTAGTATGCACCATGGATGTCAGGGAGGAAGATCGTGTCCTCTGGCTCTGCTACGAGATCTGGCCAAACAAAACCAGCGGGGTCAGCCCCGAATAGAAAGTACCGCCAAAGGGACACAAGAGTTAAGATTAAAAACCCAGTTAATAGAATGATTGATAATAGTAATACTTATGCTACTATTATAGGGTAGCGCAACATCTTCGAACCCATATGGCACCCTTACAACCAAACAAGGACAAAAGGTGCCGCATGGAGTCGGGACGTGTCGTACTCTATAACATTCACATAAGTTAAAAGGTATAAACAATAAAACCTCCTGATCGTGACTTCGGTCGATAGCCTATCGCAGCACAATAACCAACCCAACAATCAAACAAGAACATGGGTTGGATCATGTACCATGATAGACCATGTTCCTCAGTCATTCACAGAAGTAGCACTTCACAACCAGAATAAGTCTTTCGTTCATAACTTCGGTCCACAGCCTGTCATAGTACGATAACCAACACAACAATCAAACAAGAACATGGGTTGGATCACGTGCCATGACAGTCCGCTTCCCTCGGTTATTCACGGACGGTAATAGGACACAAGCAAGTCGTTTTCACGGCCAATCAAGTCTACGAGTTTCTAGTGGGACGAGGTTATCCTCGCATCATGTTATTTAGAAATCCTCAGATCGTATCTTTCCAGCAAGGCTAGCCAATCCAGGGGTTCGCGTAGACAGGTATGATTGAGCACAGGTCCCTCGCAAGGCCACCTTGCCAAAACATATAATATATAGCAGAAATTAATCGGATACAGTCATCCACTCGTTGCAGATGACTCAGTATCCGTGGAGACCAGCCGACGCGTCGAGACAATATCTCAAGGCGGCTGGTGTAACACGATCTCGGGATTTTGCCCTCCCCATGCATCTAGTATATTTAGTTGCCTAATTTAACCCTAGGTGAAATCTTGGACTCACATGCTGTGGCCTGCATGATTATCCTCCTAAAAGTCGTACTCAAGTACGAGTACCCCAAAGAGGATCCATGTCAATCAGTATGTCAATATGTTCTACCCTCCTTAGTGTAATGCATCATTGCAAATACGCCACGTGGAGTTACGAGTCATTTATCGAGAATGAACAAGAACTGGGACATTCAGGTACATGTATCAGGTAGGAACTCTTTGTTCACCGGGGTCACATTAGTGCTCATATCATGCTCGGGACAAAAGGCGTAAGGATATAAAATGGTCATATAATATCTGATAAAATATCAAAAGCGTACGCACAAAAGCACGCATGCTCAAGGGGTGAAAAGTCACGCAGGCTCACTCAAGGCAGCGTGCGTGAAAAGTCATGCAGGCTCAAGGGGAGAGCTGCGTGAAAAGTTGCGCAGGCTCAAGAGAAGAGCAGCGTGAAAAGTCACGCAGGCTCACTCAAGGCAGCGTGCGTGAAAAGTCACGCACGCTCAAGGGGAGAGCTGCGTGAAAAGTCACGCAGGCTCAAGGAGAGAGCTGCGTGAAAAGTTACGCAGACTCACGGGAAGAGCTGCGTGAAAAGTCACGCAGACTCAAGGAGAGAGCTGCGTGAAAAGTCACGCAGACTCAAGGAGAGAGCTGCGTGAAAAGTCACGCAGTCTCACGGAGAGAGCTGCGTGAAAAGTCACGCAGGCTCAAGGAGAGAGCTGCGTGAAAAGTCACGCAGACTCAAGGAGAGAGCTGCGTGAAAATTCACGCAGACTCATGGAGAGAGCTGCGTGAAAAGTCACGCAGACTCAAGGAGAGAGCTGCGTGAAAAGTCACGCAGACTCAAGGAGAGAGCTGCGTGAAAAGTCACGCAGACTCACGGGGAGAGCTGCGTGAAAAGTCACGCAGACTCACGGGGGAGAGACACGCTTCCAATAGGAAGCGTGCTCAAACAGAAGCACACTGCTCACTGTCTTCTCCAAACAGCAAGAACACCATGGTTGAACCCAAAGCTTCAAAACATCATAACTTGGCCATCCGAACTCCAAATCCAGATTTCCAAGGTTCCAACTTGGGTGAAACTGAATGCTCTTCCACATGGAAGCATCAAAAACCCATAAAATCCAACTAAAGTAGATCAAACCATGCAAAATCCGAAAATGATTAAAACTTAGATCTACAAAAATTAAAGCTTCAAAATAGAAATTTCCAAGTTCTAAACTAGTATAGATTGAGGAGAAGAACATGTTTTGACAAATAATTTTGTAAGAAATCATTAACAAAATATAAATCCATCTCTTGAGCAAGTTGGCACTTGCCTTGGTTGGTGGAGGAAATAAATGAGAGGAATAATGAGAGGAGAGAGAAGGAGATGAGTTATATATAAAGATCTTGGACCCATGGGTTCATGATGAACCAAAGGGTTCAAGATGAACCATTGGTGAACCAAGAGTAGGTTACCCAAATGAGCCAAAACTGTAGGCCCAAATGCAGAAAATAAATTAGGAAATAATATTTTGTCGAATATTTTTGGGAAATGCATGAAGAAATACTGCATAATAAATATAGTATAAATACGAGATAAATACAAATTATCGATTTACGTATTAAAATACGTATTCCAGGATCGGGGAGTGACAAGTCCCCGAATCGCCATGCTCCTAATATGCACCATGGATGTCAGGAAGGAAGATCGTATCCTCTGGCTCTGCTACGAGATCTGGCCAAACAAAACCAGCGGGGTCAGCCCCGAATAGCAAGTACCGCCAAAGGGGCACAAGAGTTCAGATTAAAAACCCAGTTAATAGAATGATTGATAATAGTAATACTTATGCTACTATTATAGGATAGCACAACATCCTCGAACCCATATGGCACCCTTACAACCAAACAAGGACAAAAGGTGCCGCATGGAGTCGGGACGTGTCGTACTATATAATTTTCACATAAGTCAAAAGGTAGAAACAATAAAATCTCCTGATCGTGACTTCGGTCGATAGCCTATCGTAGCACAATAACCAACCCAACAATCAAACAAGAACATGGGTTGGATTATGTACCATAATA
Organism: Iris pallida; assembly: GCA_029216955.1. Lineage (NCBI taxonomy): Eukaryota > Viridiplantae > Streptophyta > Magnoliopsida > Asparagales > Iridaceae > Iris > Iris pallida. The sequence continues at coordinate 4,227,164 of JANAVB010034617.1, read as the reverse complement.
GACCATGTTCCTCAGTCATTCACAGAAGTAACACTTTACAACCAGAATAAGTCTTCCGTTCATAACTTTGGTCCACAGCCTGTCATAGTACGATAACCAACCCAACAATCAAACAAGAACATGGGTTGGATCACGTGCCATGACAGTCCACTTCCCTCGGTTATTCACGGAAGGTAATAGGACACAAGCAAGTCATTTTCACGGCCAATCAAGTCTACGAGTTTTTAGTGGGACGAGGTTATCCTCGCATCATGTTATTTAGAAATCCTCAGATCGTATCTTTTCAGCAAGGCTAGCCAACCCAGGGGTTCGCGTAGACAGGTATGATTGAGCACAGGTCCCTCGCAAGGCCACCTTGCCAAAACATATAATATATAGCAGGAATTAATCGGATACAGTCATCCACTCGTTGCAGATGACTCAGTATCCGTGGAGACCAGCCGGCACGTCGAGACAATATCTCAAGGCGGCTGGTGTAACACGATTTCGGGATTTTGCCCTCCCCATGCATCTAGTATATTTAGTTGCCTAATTTAACCTTAGGTGAAATCTTGGACTCACATGCTGTGGCCTGCATGATTATCCTCCTAAAAGTCGTACTCAAGTACGAGTACCCCAAAGAGGATCCATGTCACTCAGTATGTCAATATGTTCTACCCTCCTTAGTGTAATGCATCATTGCAAATACGCCACGTGGAGTTACGAGTCATTTGTCGAGAATGAACAAGAACTGGGACATTCAGGTACATGTATCAGGTAGGAACTCTTTGTTCACCGGGGTCACATTAGTGCTCATATCATGCTCGAGACAAAAGTCGTAAGGATATAAAATGGTCATATAATATCTGATAAAATATCAAAAGCGTACGCACAAAAGCACGCATGCTCAAGGGGTGAAAAGTCACGCAGGCTCACTCAAGGCAGCATGCGTGAAAAGTCACGCAGGCTCAAGGGGAGAGCTGCGTGAAAAGTCACGCAGGCTCAAGAGAAGTGCAGCATGAAAAGTCATGCAGGCTCACTCAAGGCAGCGTGCGTGAAAAGTCACGCACGCTCAAGGGGAGAGCTGCGTAAAAAGTCACGCAGGCTCAAGGAGAGAGCTGCGTGAAAAGTTACGCTGACTCACGGGGAGAGCTGCGTGAAAAGTCACGCAGACTCAAGGAGAGAGCTGCGTGAAAAGTCACGCTGACTCAAGGAGAGAGCTGCGTGAAAAGTCACGCAGTCTCACGGAGAGAGCTGCGTGAAAAGTCACGCAGGCTCAAGGAGAGAGCTGCGTGAAAAGTCACGCAGACTCAAGGAGAGAGCTGCGTGAAAAGTCACGCAGACTCACGGAGAGAGCTGCGTGAAAAGTCACGCAGGCTCAAGGAGAGAGCTGCGTGAAAAGTCACGCAGACTCAAGGAGAGAGCTGCGTGAAAAGTCACGCAGACTCACGGGGAGAGCTGCGTGAAAAGTCATGCAGACTCACGGGGGAGAGACACGCTTCCAACAGGAAGCGTGCTCAAACAGAAGCACACTGCTCACTGTCTTCTCCAAACAGCAAGAACACCATGGTTGAACCCAAAGCTTCAAAGCATCATAACTTGGCCATCCGAACTCCAAATCCAGATTTCCAAGGTTCCAACTTGGGTGAAACTGAATGCTCTTCCACATGGAAGCATCAAAAACCCATAAAATCCAACTAAAGTAGATCAAACCATGCAAAATCCGAAAATGATTAAAACTTAGATCTATAAAAATTAAAGCTTCAAAATGGAAATTTTAAAGTTCTAAACTAGTATAGATTGAGAAGAAGAACATATTTTGACAAATAATTTTGTAAGAAATCATTAACAAAATATAAATCCATCTCTTGAGCAAGTTGGCACTTGCCTTGGTTGGTGGAGGAAATAAATGAGAGGAATAATGAGAGGAGAGAGAAGGAGATGAGTTATATATAAAGATCTTGGACCCATGGGTTCATGATGAACCAAAGGGTTCAAGATGAACCATTGGTGAACCAAGAGTAGGTTACCCAAATGAGCCAAAACTGTAGGCCCAAATGCAGAAAATAAATTAGGAAATAATATTTTGTCGAATATTTTTGGGAAATGCATGAAGAAATACTGCATAATAAATATAGTATAAATACGAGATAAATACAAATTATCGATTTACGTATTAAAATACGTATTCCAGGATCGGGGAGTGACAAGTCCCCGAATCGCCATGCTCCTAGTATGCACCATGGATGTCAGGGAGGAAGATCGTATCCTCTGGCTCTGCTACGAGATCTGGCCAAACAAAACCAGCGGGGTCAGCCCCGAATAGCAAGTACCGCCAAAGGGGCACAAGAGTTCAGATTAAAAACCCAGTTAATAGAATGATTGATAATAGTAATACTTATGCTACTATTATAGGGTAGCACAACATCCTCGAACCCATATGGCACCCTTACAACCAAACAAGGACAAAAGGTGCCGCATGGAGTAGGGACGTGTCGTACTCTATAATTTTCACATAAGTCAAAAGGTAGAAACAATAAAATCTCCTGATCGTGACTTCGATCGATAGCCTATCGTAGCACAATAACCAACCCAACAATCAAACAAGAACATGGGTTGGATTATGTACCATAATAGACCATGTTCCTCAGTCATTCACAGAAGTAACACTTTACAACTAGAATAAGTCTTCCGTTCATAACTTCGGTCCACAGCCTGTTATAGTACGATAACCAACCCAACAATCAAACAAGAACATGGGTTGGATCACGTATCATAACAGTCCGCTTCCCTCAGTTATTCGCGGAAGGTAATAGGATACAAGCAAGTCGTTTTTCGCGGCCAATCAAGTCTACGAGTTTCTAGTGGGACGAGGTTATCCTCGCATCATGTTATTTCAAAATCCTCAGATCGTATCTTTCCAGCAAGGCTAGCCAACCCAGGGGTTCGTGTAGACAGATATTATTAAGCACAGGTCCCTCGTAAGGCCACCTTGCCAAAACATATAATATATAGCAGGAATTAATCGTATACAGTCGTCCGCTCATTGCATATGACACAGTATCCGTGGAGACCAGCCGGCGCGTCACGACAATATCTCAAGGCGGCTGGTGTAACACGATCTCGGAATTCTGCCCTCCCCATGCATCTAGTATATTTAGTTGCCTAGTTTAACCCTAGGTAAAATCTTGGACTCACATGCTGTGGCCTGCATGATTATCCTCCTAAAAGTCGTAATCAAGTACGAGTACCCCAAGAGAGGATCCATATCAATCAGTATGTCAACATGTTCTACCCTCCTTAGTGTAATGCATCATTACAAATATGCCACGTGGAGTTACGAGTTATTTGTCGAGCATGAACAAGAACTGGGACATTCAGGTACAAGTATCAGGTAGGAACACTTTGTTCACCGGGGTCACATTAGTGCTCCTATCATGCTCAGGACAAAAGGCATAAGGATATATAGCCTACACAAACATTTACATATATATATGCAATATAATATATACATATAAAAATATAAGGTATAGGGGAGTCCAGGTCAGAGTGCGCTGGGGTCAAGTGCGCGCAGGGATCAGAGCGCACAGGGATCAAGGTCAGACTGCGCTTGAGTCGAACTGCGCTCAAGTCAGGCTACGCTCAAGTCAGGCTACGCTCAAGTCAGGCTACTCTCAGGTCAGGCTACGCTCAAGTCAGGCTACGCTCAAGTCAGGCTACGTTCAGGTCAGGCTACGCTCAAGTCAGGCTAGCATATGGACTCCATACGACTCCTCTTCAAGGCAGCGTATGTACTCCATATGACTCCTCATCAAGACAGCGTATGCAAGTCCATACGACCCCTCATCAAGACAGCGTATGTACTCCATACGACTCCTCATCAAGGCAGCGTATGCAAGTCCATACGACTCCTCTTTAAGGTAGCATATGTACTCTATACGACACCTCATCAAGGCAGCGTATGTAAGTCCATACGACTCCTCTTCAAGGCAGCGTAGTCAGACTGTACTGCACTAAAGAGCGCGCGCAGCTCAGTGGCGCAAGCTAGAAAGCTCACGCACACTGCTCACTGTCTTCTCCAAATCAGCAAGAACTCCATGGTTTGAACCCAAAGCTTCAAAAGTCCATAACTTGGCCAAAATAAGTCCAAATCCAACCTTTCAAAGGTCAAAATTGGGTAGAGTAAAATTCTCTTCAACATGGAACCATCAAAACTTAAAAATAATGAAGTTTGCTAGATTAAAACCCAGAAGATCTGAAAATGGTTAAAACTTAGATCTACAAAAATTAAAGCTTCAAAATAGAAAATTTCAAGTTCTAAACTAGTATAGAATGAGGAGAAGAACATATTTTGACAAATAATTTTATAAGAAAATATTAACAACATTTATGGATCCATCTCTTGAGCAAGTTGGCACTTGCCTTGGTTGGTGGAGGAAAATAAATGAGAGGAAATAAATGAGGGGAGAGAGAATGAGATGAGTTATTATATAGAATCTTGAACCCATGGGTTCATGATGAACCAAAGGGTTCATGATGAACCATTGGTGAACCAAGAATAGGTTACCCAAATGAGCCAAAACTGTAGGCCCAAATGCAGAAAATAAATTACAAAATAATATTTTGTCGAATATTTTTAGAAATGCATGAAGAAATATAGCATATAAATATCGTATAAATACAAGGTAAATATAATTTATCGGTTTACGTATTAAAATACGTATTCCAGGATCAGGGAGTGACAGATATTCTAAGTACAGTAAGAAGAGGTTTTTAGAAAAGTGTGACGGTAGAAATTGAGCGCTGTAGTGGCTCATTTACTCCGTTAACGATATGACGACGAATCAACCTTGCTATGGCTCTCTGGCACCTTTGATAGGACTCTGGGGTCACCGATCAAAAGGCTGTCTGGATGAGAAGATCCCTTGAAGGTGGTTGGTTGGTTCTTTGGTTGATAGGTGGATGAGGGTGGTCGACTCTTCGTGGGTGGAGATCGTTGCTCCTTTGAAGATTGTCGATTGTCAATGTTCCTTCTTTCTATTTGTCTGCCTCTGGTGGAAGAAGAACTCCTTCTATTTATAGAGAACCGAGCACATATGCGATATGTATTAGGGTTCCTAAGATACAAAAGAATCTGCCGTTATTGCACGGTACGAACTTATGCGATGCTGACAACGAGATTTCTCTCAAATGAGATCTCTGGTGGTTATAAACATAACCGAAGAAGGTGACACATGGCGCATGTCGATTTTCTTACTCGGATACAGCCGAGTAAATTATGGGATTTCATCCTAGATTTGGAGTCTAATTGATCCTCGTCTAAGATTTAAATCAATCTGATATAATATCAATTATGATTTAATCTTAATCTTCTCTGCAAGAGGTAGTTTAAACAAACCAATTGGGGTGGACCCATACTTCATGCACCTCTAGTAAGGACTAGGTGCTGCTACGCTTCTGGGCGACGAGTAGACCGTGCTTCTGAAGACGACGAAACCTCTATGCTTTCAGGCTACGAGTGGACTTAGCTTCGAATGACGACTAGACTTCTGTGCGTATAGAGCAACTTATGAAGCTGTATTTTGGGCTACCAGTATCACTATGTTGTAGGCGACAAGTAGGCTTGTGCTCCAGGTTAACGAGGTTACTGTGCTTTTGGAGTGACATGTTAACTTGCATTGGTTTCAATGGGAGTTCCCAAGTCTTTTATAAATAAGTGACTTAAGCTTCTGATCTGGAGCAGATGACAGCATCGTGGAAAGAAAATGGTGTGAGCGTATCACTATCCTGCGTCTCATGCGGATGCAGGTAAGTAGCTGTGCCTCTGAACAGTGGAGGCGTTGGCTGCGAAAGGAAGGGTATGACACCCTTGTGTGTCTTAGATTGGCGTAGGCAGATAGCTATGCCTCTGGAGTGAAGACACTGGCTTCTGAAATAAAAGAAGGAAAGGGGGGCTCTACCACCATCTTATTTCTGAGGTTAGTATAGGTAGATGGCTGCACCTATGGTTTTAAGTCTCTGGCTTATTCAAAGTATCGAGTTACTTATATGCTTCTGAGAGGCTGTGCCCACAAGAATATCAGAACATTATTCGGTGGAGGTCAATCCTCCAGCGTGTGTATTGAAAAAAAGAAGGCTTTGCTTCGATGAAGACTGCATCCCTTGTAGATCCCTCTTGGCTTCTGTCGAATCTATACTAGATTCTTTGTAGAAGAACAGAATTAGTCCCTTATGTATAGTCCTAATGTGTTTGTACTAGACTTTGGTAGACATAAAAATGAATGGACTTCTCTCTATATCTTCTGTTTTATCTTTTTAGCAATGAGCCTAAGTCTTTTGCATCTTCTGCGCTTTGGCGAAGGGATGTCTTCAGCTGAGATTTTTCATGCTTCTATAAGACCCCCTTCAAAGTAACCCGAACTTGAGTCAAGCTCAGAATACTTTGAACATAAGCATGAACACGCGTCAGGACTGTACGAGCTGGGTGATGGCTGGTGTCACGTCTAGCTCTTAGCATTAATTATCCTAATTTATCATTTCAGAGTATGGGCTCCTGATGGCTTCTTAATGTTGGATCCTCTTGCGTCTTTGCAGGGATCGTCAATCTCTTTAGCAAAGGAGGTTCATAGTCACGTTCCCTTGGCCACTCGTAGTACTGCCATCTGTCATGGAGTGGAGCTTTAGTTTAACTTGTAAGCTTCCTTCTGACCGATGTCTGGCTCGTACTTGGACCATGCGAACAGCCTACATAAAGGACTATCTTCCTTCAAGAGAAGACTCAGCTGCTTCAACAATGCCCTTACTTATCCGATGTTCAGCTCATGACGACCCTGGAATTTTCTAGAGTCGGTCGTCGGTGGCAAATCTTTTTATCCAAAGAAGCTGTAATAGAACTATCATTGGATCTCGAGATGTCTCGCGTCAAGATGTCATGGGCGTCAATGGCGTCTCGGACCTTTGCTTTTTGGGTTTGGATTCTATGCCATTCTGACCAAGGAATAGCAAGGCCTGCTGTTGTGGTGCTCTCTCCGACCTGCTAAGGAGATAGGGGAGTCCTGTGCTGGTCTTCATCCCGAACTCGGGCCAGTAGCAGCTTCGGGCGGTGGCTTCCTTTACCATGAAGTGATTGGCTCTGTCACCGCCTCGCTCGCGTTATTGGGAGCTTTTACCACAATTTTAGCTTTTTCTGCTTCTGTGTATGTAACTACGAAGAGTCTGTAATAGGTCTTTGTAACCATATTTTTGTATGTAGAAGCTTTCTTGTTCCCTTTACTTTTTTTCTCCAAAATAAAGAGAGAATCTTCATAATGGATTTGCATGAGCAGAGGTAATATGGATGTTTGTCGGGGTACTGAACAACAATCCAAAGGTAATATGGACGTGAACTTTTTTCTAGACCACCAAAATAATCATAGAACTGATGCGAGAAGAACGACTACTCAGAGGTAATGTGGACATGGTAGTCGCATCTTATAGGCATAGAGGAGCAATCCAGAGGTAATGTGGATGTGAAGTGCTTCATCTACTTGAAAGAACATATTGGAGGGAGAGCGAGAGATCCCCTTCCCAGAACTCATGGATACCCTTTTCAGGGGATGTGGGTGTCTATGTTGGTTCTGTCTTCAGACGTAATACTTCTTTAGGAACTTTCCATTCATGGACATCATTAGCAAGTCCCCGTTAGGCTTGGATAGCCGATAAGTACCGTTGGAGTACACTGTTTCTATGACGAACGGTCCTTTCCATTTGGGCTCGAACTTCTCAACGTCTTGTGGGTCATCACCATCGGTCTTCGTACTGCCAAGACGAAGTTGTCCACCTGGTAGGATCTTTCGCGAACCTTTTTGTTGAACACCCCAGAGATGTGAGCTTGGTAAAGCTCAATCCTTTGCTGCACGAGCAAGCACTTTTTATCAAATGCTTCCAACTCTTGCAACCGCCTACGCTGATTGTCCTTGACGGTTAGCTGATCGGTGATCATGATAGCAGACAACAACTTCTAAAGGACTTGACCCATGCTGGTATCAGAGTCCCAAGTTGAGGAGTCAGAAGAGTGTGAGTGCCTCATGACTTCTTCTTTTGAATCTTCTGAGGTGGTCGTAGATGTAACATATCCCAGCCCTCGACGAGTGCGTTGGTAGTAATTTTAGCTTTTCCCTTTGGAGTGTAAATCTGTATGGAAAGACGTCGACCTTTACCGTAATTGAGCCCCTTGTTGCTGTTCAGGTCGTAGCCTATCTTCTGGATAAGGTTCTTGGCCTGCGCCGTGTAGCGGTAGAACTACATTTTGTTGCTGTCGAGGTCTGGATCTTTCAGAGTTAATCGTTGTGGATGCTCCAATCGACCGAATATGATGGGTTCACCTTCATTTTTACTGGCTAAAACTACGAAGTAGGTGCCTCGGGCAGGAAAAACTCGGCTCACATGGTTGGGAGTTGTTACTTGCGTCTGTAGTTTACACAGAGAATTGTCCATAAAATATTTGGCGTTCCAGCATGCGCCAGAGTAGTTCAATGACAACTTTATGTTGATGAAGTAGGATATCTTGTCCCGAGGGATTACGTCGTCGAAATAATGGGCCTCTGTATCGGCGCAGACGTAATCTTCTAGCTCTTCGTCAGTGAGGGCTAGAGCTGCCGCCGGAGGAGAAAGTGGACGCCTCCCTTTCAGCTTAACCATCAAGGGAATGGTGGTCAGATGCTCCTGCGCCTTTATGGTCGGCCTTGGGGACATTCGGGGTAACCTCATTCGTATAGGCTCCTCACCATCTTCCATCATCACTGGAGACGAAGGCGGAGCTTTGTCCCGAAGCTTGACAACAAGAGGTGCTGACACCTTGGGAGGCCTCCCTTTCAGTCGAACCTTTAAAGATTCTTCGGCCACTGCTATACTTTCTGAAGCTGTTTATGCCTCATCGTCAGCATCATTGCTGTCGTCATCCCGGAGGATTGACTTTGACAGATCAGTATTAGTACAGTAGGCTTCAAGTCCTTGGAACAGGTCGATATCAGCGAACTCCGTTTTGACATATCAGTATCAGTACAATCATGTATTCATGGATCCATGGTCGCCTAGCAGCATACTATAATTTATGTTTGTATCAATGACATAGCAAGTCACTTCAGTGTGAAGATCGCCAATCTAACATTTCAGGCGGATTTTACCAAAGGGCTCACCCTTTTTCGAGTTGAAGCCAGTGACTATTGTGTTAGAGGCTGTCCCGATGCATCGGAACCCCTAGAGTTTGAAGCATGCTTCTTGGGATAATACTCAAAGAAGAACCTTAGTCGATGTGGATATGATCGACCTTAATGGTACCGACATACCACGTATAGTATAGGGGACGGTTGTGCCGATTATTCTTTAGCAACATGTCTTTCTGGGTAAAAGTGATACTGGGAATCACTTCGACCACGCTGTGACAATTTGGATAAGCTACGGGATCCACTTTCGGTGGCTGAACCTGGGTGAGGAAGGACTCGACGTTCTGTAAAGCTTCACTGAGCGTATCTCGGTTCTCTTTAGAGAGACGGAGGAGCTCAAAAAGTGATAATTTAGCCGGAGTATTAGGCAACAGCGCTAGATTATCGAAGTTGTAGGGCTTGATAGGCCTGATTGCCGGATCCTTTCTGAGGGGTTTGTCGAAGCGAACCTCCTTCTGTTTCTGCTTGCCTATGGTAGGGACCGGAGATGGACCCGTCTTTGGTGCCTCAGGGATCTAAGGTGGACGTCCTCCTGATATATCTGGGACAAGAGGATTATTTGGTGGATACTCCTCCTGTTCTGGATCCTGGCTCTCCTCTTGCCTCTGCGCTGAGCGAGTGGTCACCAAAGCATCGTCGGTCGACGTCGAGACCATGCAGCATGCCTTGCTTTTCTTTCCTTTGGCAGAAAGGGTCATAGATGTCATCATGTCAGGAATCAAGTCAGGATGTATCCATACAACTTCACCTCGAGACATGGAGAATGGGACGAGCCTTTGAACGTTGTCCCATGCTGGAAAAAAGTTGACTTCTTCCATCGTCGCCTTTTGAATAAGGATGACGCCATCTTGTACCTCTGTGGCTGGAAAACTCCCGAACTGGAAAGTAACCATGTTGGCCGTGACGATCTTCTCTTCTTAATACAACGATATGACATTGGCATTAATGAGGCTATTGTAGCCTCGTCTGAATCTGAGTCCTCTTTGCCAGTGTCTGGTAGCTACTACTGCCAAGGTCACGGTCCCTCTTCAGCTTCAGATCCGCCTCCTTCTCCACAGCCTGAGAAATCTTGAGGATGCTCGCATAAGTCGTCGCCTGGCTGATCGCTACCACATGCCGCAACTCTCTGGTGAGGCCCTTCTTGAACCTCCAAGCACTATCCTCTGGTGTGCTGGCTAGCATCTCTACGAACCTGCTGAGTCGAATTAACTCCGATGTGTACTCTGCCACCGTTATGTTCCCCTGCTGTAATACCTAAAACTGCATCCGAAGCTCGTCTCGCTCCACGTCTGGAAGGAACTACTCTTTAAATAGAGTTTTAAATTCTGTCTAGAGAATCTGGGGTGCAGCTAACTGAGGCTCCTCTCGGTACCAGGCTCTGGCAAGATCAAAAAGTCGCATGCTTGTAACTTCCACCTTCAGGTCATCTGGGATCCTGGCCATCTTCAGCGTCCTCTCGGCATTTTCCAGCCACTCATCCGCAAATACAATCCCCTCATGGCCCCAAAAATCTGTCGAACAAAGGTTCTGGTAATATTTGGCGGTCTCTGGTCTCGTTGTTGCTGGTGCTGGAGGTGCTACTGGTGCTGGTGCTGCCGGCTCTCGGGTCCTGAGTGCATCCACGATTGTCGCTCGAAATTATACGTCCTGATGGTTCTGTGCCTCCATGAACTGCTGGAACATGGCCATCACCTGGGCGTCGTCGAATGTCATCGTCGGGGGTAGCGGAGGAAAGATAGGAGGCGGTGGCGAAAGCTGCTCTACCGGAACGTCTAGTGCAGACTGACCCAAACTGCCTGCAACTCCGGGCTGATCCACGGTCTTCCTCGTAGTGACCATCCTGCAATAGAAAGAAAACTTTGTGATTGATAAAAACCTAACCTACAAGTAAATGTAAATGTTTTATATAATATCCATATACTCGATGTACTAGATTTTCTATGTTGTGAAAGTTTACCAAGTTTAATCAAGTCCCCCAATAGTACACTGATACATACGTACCATTAGGAGGACCTGCATGGGCCACCACTAAAAATATGTTACAACCCGCTCCCGAATAATTGGACACGAGTCGAAAACTTTTGGCCAACGTTGGAAGACTCAACGTAGTAAGTTGTACCAAGCTAGGGAAACTAACAAGTCAATATGAATAAGTACAAATCATAGCATCTATAAACGATCCCAGAATTCAAAATACAACTCCATGATTATTACATTCATCCAGAAAGTAAGGTAAAGTCTAAAGTCACTAATACAATGAAAGTAAAACATCAAAAGGGAAGATAGCTATGCCTCCTCGGCCTCTAGGTTTAGTGCAGCTCCAGCTGGCTCTATTACGTCAGCAGGCTCACGGCCATAGTACGTGTCACATATTACCTCCACCTATAATATATCCAATCAGGAGCTGAGCAAAGTACAGTTCTAGGTAATGAACAAGAATACCATGATATGAAAAAGAGTACAGGGGGACATAAAATATAAAGTACAGGAAGAACATAAAAGTAAAGGAATGTAAAGTACAGAAAATAAAGTACAAGAATGTAAACTATGAACCTGAAGTACAAGACATGATATGTGCACAATATTTGAAATACAACTAACATATGTGACCGGCTGGGGTGAGTACAGGAATAAGTACAAGAGTACACGAATATCGGTACGGCTTAGGACCCGTATCCATGGTACGAGGCCTAAGCTATCTACATGAATATCAGAACATGGGTTTGGTTACAAAGCTAGTGTATTTCCCCTCCCCGACTACAAGTAAGTATAAGAACATGAAAGTATAGGAGTACAAGATATCGTGTCACATCGTGTTATCAAGAGAAGTACAAGATATGAATGTAAATGCACAAGAACATAGAATGTACTTGCCTTGCTCCAGGAAAATACGAGTAATGAATGGAGCTGGATGTCTTTTTGAGGGTAGACTTTGGTTGATGTCTCAACGACACAACTCTAAGTGTTTGGACACGGCCCTTATGTGTCCAAACCGATCTGAAACCTGGTATCCGAAATAAACTTGTTGGATACAATCATTAATGTGACCAAATTGAGCTCTGAAAATTGGTCACCGATCTACAACCTCAGATCAGGGTTCAATTGTTTAGGGGAAATGAGCAAACAATCAGAGTTCATCGATCTTCTCACCAACGAGAGCATACAAAACTCAACCAAGAAAGAAATTGAATCAATAATTCCTCAAGATTCAAAAACTTCTCAGATCTGAATGAAATTGTGCTCGATTCCTCACCTGCTCGATTTTTGTGGATCTGTCGAAGGAAAAAGAGGATCAACTTCGTTGGCACTTAGCTCCCACAGGAGATCTTTACCATCAGTGCCATGGATTCACTTCGAATTATAATTTCGATCTTGCTCAATGAGGAAGGAGAGAACATAGTGTTGTTAAGAATTCTTCAGATGTTAGAAATTGGAGAGAGAGAGAGAGAGAGAAGGATAGGCTTAAATAGAAGCTCTAGGCGGTTAGGCCACTAGGAACTGTTCGAGAAGGAAGAGAATTAGCGGGAAATCAAAGGTGGATGCTACAGTGTAGGCTGTTAAAAAAAGTGGTAGAAAGAAAATTGGTTACAGAAATTCAAATTTAACATCTATTGATCGAATCAGAGGAAGAGGAATGAAATCAATTCATCTTCAGGAATTGAATTTAGAAAATTCAATATAAGGCTATCTCAGTGAAAGCAGCCCAAGGGAAAAGTTGACCCAAGCTAAAGTGGGCCCAGGGTAAAACTCAACACAGGCCCAACCAAAAAAATGAATTTCAATAGCAGGCTTAAAATAATCTACATATTTATAAGTAAAGGAAATGTTAATTTCTAAAACAAAATTTAGAAAAACTTGAATCATAGGAAATTCAGAAAGGTAGGGTTTCAAATCTACCCTCCTTGATCCTCGAAATTCGAAAGATAAACTAAAACTTGACAAATCTTAAAACAATTAAATCCCACAAGTATCAAGTTATTTATTGAATTCAAAGTTTATTTGAAAACCAAAATACAATCAAGTGAACAAACTGGGATAGCGTTCCCGCATCTCGTCCTCGTGCTTCCATATGGACTCTCCCGGAGAGTGGTGTCTCCACATGACTCGGACAAGCGGTATAGTCTGATTTCGTCGTTGCTTCTTCCTCCGATCCAGGATCTCCACTGGCTGCTCTTCGTAGGTCAAGCTCGGACCCACCTCTAGCTCTGAGTGATCAACAACATGATTGGAATCTGGAATGTAGCGGCGAAGCTGGGACACGTGAAAGACGTCGTGTACTCCCTCCAGGCTAGCAGGAAGTGCAAGTCGATACGCCATCTCGCCAATTCGTACCGCCACGTCGAAGGGTCCGATATATCTGGGACTGAGCTTCCCGCTTCTGCCAAAATGGATGGTGCCTCTGGTCGACAAGATCTTCAAGAACACTCTATCTCCAACTACGAACTCCAGTGACTGTCTGCTGTTGTCCGTACAGTGCTTCTGCCGATCATGTGCAACCCTGAGACGCTCTCTGATCAGTCTGACCTTTTCAGCCGAATCTACCACCATCTCTGGCCCAAGTAAATTCCTCTCGCCAACGTCGTCTCAAGATAAAGGTATGCAGCATCTCCGTCCATATAGTGCCTCGAACGGTGTTATCTTAATGCTAGCCAGATAACAGTTATTATAGGCAAAATCTACGAGATGCAAATGATCCTCCCACAAATCGCCTAAATCGAGTGTACAAACCCGCAGCATGTCCTCCAGTGTCTGAATGGTCCTCTCAGACTGCTCGTCTGTCTGTGGATGATAGGCGGTACTGAACTTCAACTGTGAACCCAAGCTCAGCTGTAGACTCCTCCAAAAGTATAATATGAAGCGGCTGTCCCGGTCTAAAACAATACGTACTGGCACTCCATGAATCCGCACGATCTGTCGGATGTAGTGGTCAACAAGCTTTTAGGTCGACAGCCCTACCTTGAACGGAATAAAGTGAGCAAATTTCGTCAATCTGTCCACGATAACCCAAATAGCATTCCTGCCATCGGGCGTACGTGGTAAACCAGAAATGAAGTCCATGGTTATGTGTTTTCACTTCCACTCCGGAATAGGTAAAGGCTGGAGTAATCCAGCTGGTCTCTAGCGCTCCGCTTTGACTTGCTGGCACACAAGACATCTAGAAACGAATCTGGCAACCTTTCGTTTCATCCCATACCACCATACATACTCCCGCAGATCCTTATACATCTTGGTTGATCCAGGTTGGATAGAATACTGCGACTGGTAGGCCTCATGTATAACCTCCTCCCGTAAATCGTTGGGCACACACAACTGGTTTTCATGCCTCAGGGATCCATCTTCTGCAATAGCGAAGTCGTTAAGCAATCCTGCCTCTGCCTGACCTCTGAGACATCGGAGTCCCTCTTCTAAAAACTGGGCCTCCTTGATATTCTCTATCAGTCTTGACTGTATCTGCATGTGCATTAGCTGCCCCTGAACTCCTGGAAGAATAATCGCGATCCCTAGGCTCTCAAGATCCTCGAGAAGATGCCGGTCCATAGTAAGGAACATAGCAAAAGGATATCGACTAAGAGCATCTGCCACCACATTTGCCTTTCTAGGATGGTATTGCAGATTGATATCGAAATCCTTCATGATTTCCAGCCATCTTCGTTGTCCTATGTTCAGTTCCTTCTGAGTAAAAATATACTTCAGGATTTTATGGTCCGTGAAGATGTCCACTCTCTCTCCATACGGATAGTGCTTCCATAGTTTTAAGGCAAAAATGACTGCTGAAAGCTCTAAGTCATGAGTAGGATATTTTTTCTCATAAGGCCTCAACTGTCTAGAAGCATAAGCAATGACCTTCTTGTTCTGCTCAAGCACACACCCCAAGCCTTTCCCTGATGCATCATTGTAGATGACGAATCCTCCAGATCCTGATGGCAAAGCTAAAACTGGCGCTGTGGTGAGTCTTCTCTTCAATTCTTCAAATGCTGACTGGCAGACGTCGCTCCAGATGAACTCCTCGTCCTTCCGCTTAACCTTCGTCATCGGCTCTGCTATCTTGGCAAAATCTTTCACGAATTTCCTGTAGTAACCTGCTAGCTCCAGAAAACTACGAATCTCAACTACTGACTTGGGAGGTGCCCATGCTTCTACAACTTCAATCTTCTTGGGATCTACAGAAATCCCCTTTTCAGTCACTACATGCCCCAAGAACTCCACTCTGTCCAAGAAGAATTCTCACTTCGAGAGCTCCCCACACAACTTTTTCTTCCGTAGAATCTCTAAAACAATTTGCAGATGCTCCACATGCTCTTCCTCAATCTTCGAATAGATCAAGATGTCGTCAATGAAGACTAGACAAACTTGTCCAAATACTTATGAAAAAACTTATTCTTCAAGTTCATAAATACTGCTGGAGCATTGGTGAGTCTGAACGGCATCACCAAGAATTCATACTGGCCATAGCAGGTATTGAAAGTTATCTTCGGAATATCCTGCTCCCGAACCATCATCTGATGATACCCCGACCGAAGATCAATCTTCGAAAAAACTTTTGCCCCACTCAGCTGTTCAAACAACTCATCTATCCGCGGCAACGGGAACTTATTCTTGATGGTAATGTTATTGATTGTACGGCAATCGATGCACATTCTAACAGTTCCATCCTTCTTCGGCACGAAGAGTACCGGTGCTCCCCAGGGTGAAGCACTGGACCGAATAAAACCCTTGCCTTATAACTCATCAATCTGGGCCTTCAACTCTGTAGCTTCGTTTAGGTTGATCTAGTAGCAATATTGGGACTTTGGCACTGATCCGGGTACTAAATCGATGGTGAACTCCACATCTCGATCTGGCGGCAATCCTGGCAACTCCTCGGGGAAGACTTCTAAAAACTCTACAATCAGTGGGTGCGGCAACTCCTGGTCCTCTGCAACTGCTCCGAAGTAGACTCCCTCTGGCCTCTATGCGATCCATCTGCTGATCTCAAACGGTTTAACTCCAGGTAGGCTAAAAGTAACCTTCCCTTTATGGCAGTCTATTACAGTAAACTGCTCACTCATCCAGTCGATGCCGAGGACTATATCAAATCCGGGCAATGGCATCCCAAGGAATCGAGCTTTGAGCTCCCTCCCAGCTATTGATAGGGCAATCAACTATCTCACTAACTGGCACTACCCCTCCTCCTGTCATAATCCGACAGTTCCTCCTAGTGGGCTTAGGTGTGATGTCGTGTATATGCAGAAACTCATATGATACAAAGCTATGTGTGGCTCCAGAATCAAATAGTACAATGGCGGGAAATGAATGTAAAAGGATAGAACCTGTAATAACATATGGAGCTACCTCATCCTCCTCAACTACGATCATGATGTAAGCACATCCTTGCAGTGGTGGTCCCCTCAACTGCTGATGCTGTGCAAATCGCTGCTGCTGAGTAGGTAAAGCCAGAACTCTCTGCGGTACAGCGGAGGGTACTCTGGGTGGTGTAGGTGGTGGTCCTCCATCTCCTCGGGATCCTCCTGTCAGTCGGGTTGCAGCCTGTGGGCAGTCTCTCATCTGGTGTGCGTCTGATCCACAGAATAAACAGAGCCCAAGCCTCTTGCGACATTCGTCAAAATGGTGTCCTAGCTAGTAACAGAAAGCGCAAGTAGCTGTCGGCTGCTATCTCTGTGGCTAATGTGGATGAACTCTGGTTGGACGGTGATGCTGTTGTGTCGGCGGCTGTGTCCTCATCTGAATCTGAGTCCTCTTTGCCGGTGTCTGGTAGCTGCTACTGCCAAGGTCCCGGTCCCTCTTCAGCTTCGGATCCTCCTCCTTCTCCACATCCTGAGCAATCTTGAGGATGCTCGTATAAGCCGTCGCCTGGCTGATCGCTACCACATGTCGCAACTCCCTGGTGAGGTCCTACTTGAACCTCCAAGCCCTATCCTCTAGTGTGCTGAGTAGGTTCTTCGTGAACCTGCTGAGTCATATGAACTCTGATGTGTACTCTGCCACCGTCATGTTCCCCTGTCGCAATGCCTTGAGCTACATCCGAAGCTCGTCTCGCTCCACGTCTGGAAAGTTCTCTTTTAATAGAGTTTTAAAGTCTTTCCAGAGAATCTGGGGTGCAGCTAACTGAGGCTCCTCTCGGTACCAGGCTCTGGCAAGATCAAATAGTCGTATGCTCACAATTTCCACCTTCAGGTCATCCGGGATCCTGGCCATCTTCAGCGTCCTCTTGATATTTTCCAGCCACTCATCCGCATATACGATCCCCTCATGGCCCTAAAAAACCATCGGACAAAGGTTCTGGTAATCTCTGGTGGTCCCTGATCTCGGTGCTTCTGGTGATGGCGGTGCTACTGGTGTTGGTATTGCCGGCTCTCGGGTCCTGAGTGCATCCACAACTGTCGTTCAGAATTGTGCGGCCTGATGGTTCTGAGCCTCCATGAACTGCTGGAACATGACCATCACCTGGGCGCCGTCGAACGTCATCGTCGGGGGTAGCGGAGGAAAGATAGGAGGCGGTGGCGGAAGCTGCTCTACCGGAACATCTGGTGCAGACTGACCCAAACTACCTGCAACTCCTGGCTGATCCGCGGACTTCCTCGTAGTGACTATCCTGCAATAGAAAGAAAACTTCGTGATTGATAAAAACCTAACCTACAAGTAAATGTAAATGTAAATGTTTTATATAATATCCATATACCCGATGTACCCGATTTCCTATGTTGTGATCAAGTTTTCCTAGTTTAATCAAGTCCTCCAATAGTACACTACTACCTAGGTACCATTAGAAGTACCTGCATGGGCTACCACTAAAAATATGTCACGACCCACTCCCGAATAATCGAACACGCCCAGCCTACGTTGGAAGACCCAACGTAGTAAGTTGTACCAAGCTAGGAAAACTACAAGTCAATATGAATAAGTACAAATCACAACTTCTATAAACGATCCTAGATTTCAAAATACAATTCCATGATTATTACATTCATCCAGAAAGTAAGGTAAAGTCTAAAGTCACTAATACAATGAAAGTAAAACATCAAAAGGGAAGATAGCTAGGCCTCCTCGGCCTCTAGGTTTAGTGCAGCTCCAGCTGGCTCTATCACGTCAGTAGGCTCACGGCCATAGTACGTGTCATATATCGTCGCCATCTCACCTGCAACATATCCAACCAGGAGCGAAGAAAAGTACAGTTCTAGGTAATGAACAAGAATACCATGATATAAAAAACAGTACAGGGGGACATAAAATATAAAGTAAAGGAAAAGAATATGAAAGTACAGAAAATAAAGTACAAGAATGTAAACCATGAACCTAAAGTACAAGACATGACATGTATACAATATTTGAAATACAACTAGCATATGTGACCGGCTGAGGTGAGTACAGGAATAAGTACAGGAGTACATGAATATCGGTACGGCGTAGGACCCGCGTGCACGGTGTGAGGCCTCAGCTATCTATATGAATATCAGAACATGGGTTTGGTCACATAGCTAGTGTATTTTCCCTTCCCGACTACAAGTAAGTAAAAGAACATGAAAGTACAAGAGTACAAGATATCGTATCACATCGTGTTATCAAGAGAAATACAAGATATGAATGTAAATGCACCAGACCATAGAATGTACTTGCTTTGCTCCGGAAAAGTACGGGTAATGAATGGAGCTGGATGTCTTCCTGAGGGTAGACTTGGGTTGATGTCTCAACGACAAAACTCTCAGTGTTGGACACGGCCCTTGTGTGTCCAAACCGATCTGAAACCTGGTATCCGAACTAAACTTTTTTGGATACAATCATTAATGTGACCAAATCGATCTCTGAAAATTGGTCACCGATCTACAACCTCATATCAGGGTTCAATTGTTTGGGAAAACGAGCAAACAATCGAAGTTCATCGATCTCCTCATCAACGAGAGCATACAAAATTCAACCAAGAAAGAAATTGAATCAATAATTCCTTAACATTCAAAAATTTCTCAGATCTGAACGAAATTGTGCTCGATTCCTCACCTGCTCGATTGTTGTGGATATGTCGAAGGAAAAAGAGGATCAACTTCGTTGTCACCTAGCTTCCATAGGAGATCTTTACCATCAGCGCCATGGATTCGCTTTGAATTACAATTTTGATATGGCTCAATGAGGAAGGAGAGAACAGAGTATTGTTAAGAATTCTTCAGATGTTAGAAATGGAAGAGAAAGAGAAGGATAGGCTTAAATAGAAGCTCTAGGCGGTTAGGCGGTTAGGCTGTTAGGAACTGTTCGAGAAGGAAGAGAAATGGTAGAAAAATCGAAGGTGGATGCTACAGTGTAGGTTGTTAGAAAAAGTTGTGGAAAGAAAATTGGTTACAGAAATTCAAATTTAACTTCTATTGATCGAATCAGAGGAAGAGGAATGAAATCAATTCATCTTCAGGAATTGAATTTAGAAACTTCAATATATAAGGCTATCTCAGTGAAAGTAGCCCAAGGGAAAAGTTGACCCAGGGTGAAACTCAACACAGGCCCAACCAAAAAATGAATTTCAATAGCAGGCTTAAAATAATCTACATATTTATAAGTAAAGAAAATGTTAATTTCTAAAACAAAATTTAGAAAAACTTGAATCATAGAAAATTCAGAAAGGTGGGGTTACATCTCTGGTGGTTATAACATAACCGAAGGAGGTGACACGTGGTGCGTGTCGATTTGCTTGCTCGGATACAACCAATTAAATATTGGGATTTCATCCTATATTTGGAGTCTAATTGATCATCGTCTAAGATTTAAATCAATCTGATATAATATCAATCATGACTTAATCTCAATCTTCTCTACAAAGACATTTTAAACCACTACTAAAATAAGGTAAATTAGCGACGTCATAATACGTGCTAATAATAGAAAATACGTCGCTAATCGTAATTAGCGACAACTTTAGCGACGGAAAATTAAGGTCGCTTTTAAGCTAGTCGCAGATGTCACATTCGTCGCCCTACGTCGCTGTTAGCGACGTCACCGCCGTGTCGCTGGATCGTCGCAAAGTTAGCGACGGAGAGCGACGAAAACATTACGTTGCAGAATACGGACATGAGAGATGGCCATGAGTGCTCCATCCAGATAACATTCCATAGGGTGGAAAATCGTTGATGGTCCACATATGGGTTGCATTTATCTGAAAATTCTGCTTCCTGGAAACATCGTACGTGTTAGCGCCTACTTCCCATAACTGATTCAACTCATCTATCAAAGGCTGTAAGTACACATCAATATTCCTTTTGGGATTGTTCGGACCAGGAATTATATCGATTAGAAACATGTACTGAGTCTTCATGCACATCCAAGGTGGTAGGTTATACGGAGTGACAATCACGGGCCAACACGAATACTGGGATCCCAAAAGACCAAAAGGAGTAAAACCGTCAAAAGATATCCCCAACCTGACATTATGCGGATCTGAAGCAAAATCAGGATACACTCGATCAAAGTGCTTTCACGCTTCTCCATCGGATGGGTGATCCAATACTCCTTCAATCTGTTCTCGCATGTACCAATTCATATTTTCGGCCGTCTCTTTCACTATAAATAATCTTTGCAACCGCGGCATTAAAGGCAAGTAGTGCATTAAATCAGTCGGTCTTCTTGCACTGGTAGACCTTCCTGTACTAGTGGTCTTATAGCGATCTGCACCACAAAATCTGCACACATCTGTGTCCTTATCGTCTTTATAGTACAACATGCCCCCATTGCGATAAGAATCGATTTTTTCGTATCCCATCCAGAGCGATCTCACCATCCTCTTAGACCGATAGAAGTCTTTAGGTAACTTAGCACCCACCGGCAAGATCTCTATAATCAACTCCAACACTCGGTTGTAGCATTCTTGAGACATGTTAAAATCTGACTTAATGCTCAACAGTCTTGTAACCACCTCCAACGGTGAATGATCCTCACAACTAGGATACAATGGAGTCCTTGCATTCTCCAGCAACTCCATGAACTTTGCAGCATCGACATTCAGGGCCTCCTCATCTGCATCATAAACGAAACTAGGACCCGCAGCGTCGAAAGCCTTGTTCACGCACCCGTCGTCGTATGCATGATTATCTGAAACAAAATTAGGTACCGCATGCATATACGGCTCAACATAAGGCTCCGGCTCTGATGCTAAAGACACAAGTTCTCCGTGTACGGTCCACTGATAGTAATTAGGCGTGAAACCCCTCGAGTACAAATGATATGTCACTTCTACTTCTGGATAATATTTTACGTTATGACATTTCACACACGGATACTTAATTTTGGTGCCGTCTATGTACTGAGGGAACGCCTTAGCAAACTGCAGGAACTGCTCTACTCCCGCTATGTATTCATCCCGCACACCACACATATCATCAGGACGACGATTGTACATCCATGAACGATTTTGCAAGTAGTAATTCATATCCATTTGGAAATAATTCTGTAAAGATGGACACACATATTCAGTGCAGTAACTAGTCAAACTGGGTGAAGTTGACAAAGTCTAGGCAATTATCCTTCACTAGACATAGACATGGAAGAAACACCGATATTTGCAGTGTCCGAACTTCCTAGTGTATATTACAGTAGAGAGACATGGTAACCGTGTGTAGGGGTACAACTCGGGCGGGGCATGGCTCTGCCTACCTGAGCTCACTGCCTACAGGGTAGTTCCCCTAGCCTGCCTTACACTTGACCCTTTCTTTCCCTTCATCACTTGCACATCAGTGCATACCAGTGCACATGAGTAGTGTACATGACCTATTAGCCTATGCCCCAAGTCAATTCCTCTACTCGACTTGATATCATATCCTCTTCATATCAGATATTTGATACCAAGATAGGAAAGGTTGACAGATACTTGATTCTAAATTCCCCCCCCCCTCCTTTACCTATCAACTGATACCAACTGATATCAGTTCTTCCTAACACTCACATAGGGGCTGATCCACTTCATCAAAGACATCCTATCAAAAGACTGATACTATAAACCTTTTCATACTTCATATGGCTGATTCTAATATAACAAGTAATGGACTGAACTTTAAAAGGAATGGGATTGAATCAATAATGTAACAAACTGAACATTTAGGACTGACCATTAACAAATGGGACTGAAACTCAAAGGCATTGGACTAAAAAAGATGGGAATATTAGACTGAACTAATTATCCTAAACTGATACCATACTCCAATGGGTCTGAACTGGATGTAAGGGGGACAGAAACTGATACATACAACTATACAACTGAAGACTAATAATCTATCTATTTAACTAATATATGACACCTACTCCATATTTACATCTCTGTATTGGGCTACCCTCCCAATTCTTGCTTAAGTGCAGGCAACCTACTGCTGCCAAGTATAGTCCCAGCACTTTTCTTCCAAACCTGCTCTTTGTAGGAGCTCTCCGAGCCTCCTGCAATGAAACTAAGTCCCTTTGATGCCTGCACTCGAGTGGGCATCACTCTACTGCCCCAAAACCTGTGTACAGGCTCCAAAGCCAGCCTTGGCTATGCAAGGTCAAGCCATACTGCCAAGGCCAATTATTGCTAAGCAAGTAACATTGCTACTTCTATTAATTTACTGGGCCAAACTCGAGCCTTTTCTAGACTATCATTGCCCATCTATTTTGATCCCCCACAACCCGAGCCCTATCTAATATTAGTTAACCGATATGTATAGATGGGGTTCTACACAGGGACTTGGACATGCTAAGTCCCCTTAGCAAGCTTTATAGCAGTTTTTACTACTTACAAGGGTTCAAATACTTTAACCCAAATCCGAGCCCGAACCCGAGTATCTTTAACCCTAACCCAACCCATTAACGGGTTTATCCAATTGGGTTCGGCCTGTGTGTGTGTGTGTGTGTGTGTGTGTGTGTGTGTGTGTGTGTCCGTGTGTGTGTCTGTGTATGTCTATGTGTGTGTGTGTCCGTGT